>VXBT01007386.1:1197479-1306716 GCA_013400235.1 Oriolus oriolus | reverse complement strand
ACGGCGCTGACTCACCCGGCCGCGCCCGACTCCGGAGCAGGACGGGGTGGGCAGGGGTAGGGCAGAGGGAGAGCAGCCTCTCCCTCCGCACCCGTGCCCTGTCCGACGCCCAGGGGTCTTCCGAGGTTGCGGAGACGCCGGGAGTCAGCGCCCCGGACTGCAGGGATTAGGGCTCAGCCCTCACTCCCAGTCCCGCTTCTCCACCTGCCCAGTGGTCGCCCAACTTTCGGATGCGAGCCCCCGGTGCCCCCGGGGAAGGCGGCCCCGTCCGCCTCCCCCAACCCTCGCCCCAGCCTTCCTGCGTGGTTGTTGCAGCCCGCGCTTCGGGCTCCCCAGAACAGCGCGGCTGTGGCAGTGCTGGGGCTCTCGGGACAGAGCACAGCACCCGAGGCCCAAGTGTCCGGCACCCGGCCCCGGCCCCGAACGCCCCCGCCCCGGCAAGCCGCGCACTCCCTGCCACGGAGTGAGAACTGGGCTCATACACAGCAAACCAAGATCCCTACAGTGTGCAGGTGGGGCCCAGCCTGCTTCCCGCAAGCAGTGCTCAGAGTTCAGGGGGTATCTGAGCTGGGAGAAGCCTAAATGACGCCTGCCACAAGCAATAAATGCTAGAAGAACGAGACACAAGCTCTGCTCTGCGGCTCACGGAATCATGCTGATAACCCGAACAGGCCTACCACGCCCAACACAGGGACAGGAAATCAAAGCTTCTCCCAGTCCAAGTAATGAAAACTCAGTTATAGAATCCCAGGTGTTACACTTGTAACAAAAGCAAATTATAGTTAAAAAGTATTTGCAGATCTTCAGTTGGATCACTTGAGATTACTGTTTCACCTCAACAGGATGAACAATTAACTGGTCATCATCGACCTTAAAATACTGCAGAAAGCAGCAAGCACTCCCCACTCCCAATACAAGCAGTTATTCCTGTAACTTCAGCGTGGTTTTCTTAATTCCCTGCAGGTGAATAGATTTACATAGTTCTTTCAAGAATATGCTGTCACACAGTGGATTTGATTCTGCAAAGAGATATTTGTGTCTGCTAGAAGTATTTATGGTAGGCATAGACAAAGATGGCAGACACAGGGTAAAAGAGTTTTAGGCTTAGCCAGGTGCATAAAAACAGTGGTGGCAAAAGCTGGCAAACAATAGAGACAAGAACATGGGCTGAGAGACACTGTAATTGCTGGGATGAAGCAAGATCAGCAGTACAAAAAGGGAGAAATATTAGGAAATACTACTCTCGAATTCAAACATGGAGGCAACAGAGTAGACACATGAACTGGTCATTGCAGAAGGTGAAAATAATGTTAATACACCTTTTCTGGTTAAACAAAAGAGGCAGGAAGGGGAGAGCCATAGGAAAAGGCATATCACGGAGCAGCATTTTGTCAGAAAATGTCAGTGCCAATACTGCATTAGTTTGACACACTAGCTTTCTTTTTGGCAAGGCCACTGTGGTTATTTCTCTGTGTATTAAGGAATCCGTCTTTCAAAATTAATTCCTGGCTATCCCACTTCAACCAGTGTCTGTCACTAACAGTTAAACAGATAATTTCCCCCTGCTTTTCAGGTTTCTTAGGAAAAAAAAAATCACTGGCAATGTGGAAATGTTATTCACAGATCAAAAATACTTAGAATCCTACAAGTAACAACCATTCTGTACTGCAGTATTCATTAGGGGCTTGGAACAGGGATATGTGGCCAGAGAGCCAATTTGCCTCCTAATGGCTGCACAGTACCTCAGGGACAGTTTTTTTAACCCCCATCTCTTGTCAAACATTCTTAATACAAAAGCAGAAAAGCATAACCACAACACCCTCAGCTGAAGAAAGTGTTTCCAACATACATGTTGGATTTTTGCATACAATCTGCTGAGTCACATATTAATGAGTTGACGAGGAACATAATTATTCTCTTACCTGAAGGTCCATTTATCTTTCAGTCCTCTATTGCAGCCCGTTTCAATGACACTACTACTTTCATTTCTTTAGAAATGTGTTCTCTTTTTAACAATTCAATACTTCTTAAAATACAAAGTAGCTCATATACCACCATTAATTTTAGCTAACTACATCTTCATATAACAGTTTGCAAAAAAGTTTGATACCAAGCGAGCTATTATTATAACCAACAGCTTCAGCAATGTTGTCTCTAATATCCAACTCAATCATCAGTTAGTCAATCCCAGAATCACACACCGACCTCAGCTCAAAATAGACAGGAGCCTCTCTGACAATAGGAAAAAACCCATTATATTCAGTCATGAAGATACAAACATATTCAAACATGTTACGAATTCCCTCAATTGCTCTCTGTACATGCAGGTCAACTGACATCAAAGGCAAATTCCCCAGCCGGGACAAGTAAGTAGTAGGAACAGCAGAAAACACAGTCACGCGTTTTGCAGAACAGCCAACCCCTAATATCTAAGCCATTCATCCTGCCCATGGAAATATGATATATTCTTCGTACCTTTAAGAAAAAGGTCAGCAAAACCAGTGATTTAAGGAAGGCAGCAGTCAGACTGAGCAAACAGGAAAGCCTTCTGTTATCTGCCAAACAGGGAAAGGACATTAAATAATGGGAAAACAGCAGCCAGGTGCCTGTGTCACTTCTAAAAATTAGACCTTAAGCCTGTATGTCATATAGGTTGTTTCTGAAGATTTACCCAGAACTTGGAGAGTTTGTATAGCACCTATCCCAAGGGGTTCTGGTCCATGACCACTGCTCCTGAGCACTACTGTCAGCTTTAGGCTGGATAAAAGGCTGGGAGAAGGACTGCACTTACGTCAAGCCCTGTGTCTCTTGTGTCTGCCTCACAGGGACTTACTGGAAGAAACATGTTTCAACTAGTAAGTAAGGCAGTGCCAAGAAAGGTTTTCAATTTCTTTTCACGTTGTTTGGTCCCTGCACTGCCTTAAAACACCTGCATAGAAGGTGATACTTTAAATCACCAGCAACTCCTTCAGCTGCGATTCCCCGTCTGTGACCTGGCGCTTCCTGCGTGCTGACCACAGCAATCCACGAGCACACTTTGCTTGGCTGGGGCTGCACAGAGTCCTGCGGATGGAAAAACAAATATAATTGTGCCAACTTCCCATTCTTCCCTTCTGACTGCTCTCTGTGATTGAGCTTCAGCTCATAGTCCGTGGGCATGCTGTAGGTCCATTTGTTCCATCCTCTCCGTGACATTACCATTGCCAACTCTACCATTTTTCTGTTACTGCTTAACATTGTTTGATACTAATTTTATCTTTTTTTCTCCCTCTGTCAATTCAATATATCACTTTCTTCCACGTCACCAACATGATTTTTCCCATCATTATCTTCTTATATTACTGGAGGATTAATGTGCTTAACTTGAATATTCTGTTTAAGTTCCCCTCTGACCCAGCTTTATCTTTGCAACAGCATCTTTGCATATGGAGTCACTCCAGCTGATTTTTCTCTCTCTTCTGTTTTGCCCTTTCATCTGCACAAATCTTGCTCACCTTTTTCAGGATGCTGTCTACAAACAATCAACACTGCATTAACACTGGAGGTATGAAGGCCACCATCTCTCAATATATACTGCCTACCTAAAACTGTTGCTTTAATTAAAAAAAAAGAGAGGGGAGGGATCAGGCGAAAGGATTTTCTGGTCTAGGTGTGACTGAGCTTCTATCTAGCGTTGCTCCCTGAATGTGTTGCAAGAGGATAATATAAATTCCATTCTGATAAGCATATGGATCAGGCAGACCTCTGAGTGTTGTTTTTGCATCTCGATTATTTGTGTCTAATTTGGGAACTGCCATGATACAAATACACACAGATTTGTTATTAGCTCCCATAGTAATTAGTGGTTACAAAGACAGTGAAGTATAATTTGAAAGTTGTGCTAGTTGGGTTCCCAGGGTAACAACCTGGCAAGTTATTATGCCTATGGCTACAGAGGAAAGAAGGAAGGACTCCTGCTTAGCACACCCAGACTGTATTAGTAAAACTCTAAACACAGAAAGGGTTGTTTTGCTTGGGGGAAGGGCAGATTGTGTTTTGGGTTTTTTGTTTGGCTTTTTTGGGGGGGGAGGGGGGCGGTGGGGAGAGTTTACTCTCTATTATTACAGGATTGTAATCCCACCTTTTTGAAAAATAGACTGAATACCAGAATACCAATGCCAACTTTTATCTAGTACAATACCAGAGAACCAGACATCTTGTTAGGTGCTCCACCTAACAACCTAAGCCCTTGGATCAATTCTATTCTGTGCACTCTCATTCCTACACTACATGCACATTCCCGCACAAATGTTATTCTCCACTCAGAATTTCATTTACTTGAAATAATCCCTTTTAAAGAGCTAGACTTAATCTCTGGAATGATCTTCTGTGTTGGCCAGATCTCCAGTACTTTGTTATGTGTGTGTTTTACAAATGAAGCATTACAATAGGTAAGGTAGCTGGCATTGGCTGGTTCAGTCTGGAACAGAGTGTATGCAGGCATAAGCACTGTGCTTATGAACAGATCACCCAGGTTATTCACTGGCTCCCTGGGCTGCCTGCCTTGCACTGCTGTGGTTTGCTGTGTGATCTTAGACTGCTGCCTTCTGACTGATCAGGCTCCATCTTTCGACTGTTAAACTCTTCAGAGCAAAGTTAGCTTTGCTAACCGCTTTTGCATCTGCTAAAGAAAATGGCAAACATCATTAATTACTTCATCAAGATACAAAAATAAATTAGGTTCATCAAATTGTTTCCAGTTTATCTTCATCTGCTTCATACAAAGTCTACGTTACAAGACAGGTGATGTAACCTTGTTTAAAGGGTGTATTTTAGCAATCACTGTGACTGACATGATAGGCATTCTGCCCTGAAGTTACTTCCCATGCAGAATCTCCACTTGCCTCACACATGAGAGCCTGACAGCAAATGCTCTTTATAGCTAGCAAACCATCTACCTCTCCACCAGTTGGCTGCATCTTGAAGGTGTTTTCTAAAAGTTTCCTTTTATATCCTGATACTGTTCATCACTGGATTTGCCTTCAGCTACTTCTCAACTCTATATATGTGAAATAACTGCTGTTCAGTATCTCTCTTCTGCCACCTTCAAGCATATCTGACTATAACCTTAGCTTGAACTCTAACTTATTTTCAACAGTTTTCTTAGTTTGAACTCTTAACTTATTTTCAAATGTTTTCTTCCTCACCAGTATAAATAACACCACCATCCTCAGCCTTTTGTCTTCCAATCTCCATGGATCCTTCCACTCCAAGCCCTGGCACTAGGAATTTGCCTCCACAAAGAATCAGATGCTTGAGTGACTTCAGATCCCAAATCAAGACAAGAGAGTAACAAAGCAAAATATTAGCTAAGACTATAGTTACAGTCAGAAACTCCTTTAGATATTCACAAAAGCTGATAACAAAAAGCTGTCTTGGGGCACGCACACAGCCCAAATAAAGTCTCTATCACTTGGCAAAGCCCATGAAGTTTAGGTCACTGTGGTGCAGCCCACTGCACTGGCTGTTCACTGTTCAAGGTAAACATGGAACCATTTGTGCTCTGTCAAGATGCTCAGAAGGAAGCAAACCCCTTTATTAGTCTCACCTAGCTGACACAGGCAACATGGGCTACCAACTTCAAAGGTGCTGTAAGCTTTTCCTCCTGACTCAGTCCAGGCTACTGCACCTTCTTTCCTTCTGTTTGGCATGAGAACTAGAGTAAGCCAGAGAGGTTTGCACATTTAAGTGACACTGAGATACAGCCAGGAATATGCATCATGAACAAATGTAAACCAGCAACTCAGACACAAATGTAGCAAAAACTAGAAAAGTAACTCCTCTGGCATATGTTTCTCATGAGTATTACTTGTATCTGGAGTTCAAATCCATTTCTACCCTCAACTGTGAATCACCAGCAGTTTGGTTTTCCAGCGTGCCCCACAGGAGTAATCATCTAGTGACTAGGAGAGGTCTCCTAGATACACACAAACACAGAAATGAAACACTTGCCAAACCCCTTGTACTGGTATTGGAGGCTTGAATTAATTCGAGTCTTTACACTCAATGAAACAGTGGCAGAATATAGAAACAAACAGTCACGATGTGTGTAACCACGTTTCACTGCATTTCTTCAGTCCCTGGGGACTTCCTGATGCCCTGCTTGGGAGCCAGCTGCCTTTTCATGCAAAGATCATGCAGTCTGAGACAAAAACAGGACTGTAAAGCCTGGTCAGATATTAAAGCTTACTTTCTGTTCTCCGATTATGACAAATACCCTCAATCACAGTTTAATGTACTTTGGGCTGGAGAGCTGTAATTCCATCTGAATCCAGGTTTCATGCTGCCTTGGTCCTAGAACTAGTCCTTTAATAACAGGTTAAAAAGAACAAATCTCAAAACCAAACCCACTATGCTGAGTTCAGCTTTCTCAGTAACAGCAGCACAATGCTGCTGGTATAAACAGGCTACCAGTATATATTACAACATTAAGGAGAGATTTTGAACCCATTTAGATGTCACAGTGCTTAAAACTATCATGCCTGCCAGCTCTAAAATAATGTTCCCCAGACAGCCACCACACTGGAAAACACTGTAGAAAATATTACCAGTGCACGTAGGAGCCCTTGACATCATCCCGAACAGACCAGCATGAATAATCACTGCAGAGTTTTTGGCCTGTCTTGCCAAAGGACAGAAACAGCTACAAAGGATGGAAGCTGCCAAAAGTCCTCAGGGAATTTTTTCCTAGGAATAGTGTTAAAAGCTTCAATGTAAAACCAAGTCTGTTCTGCTTCATTGTTTCCCATCATGATGTGCTCTTTCCACTGTAGTGACTCATAACACAAACAGTCCCATGGTTTGGATTAGTCTCCTGGCCCCTGCCAAAGTACTGGGGAGGCTGTCACACCTTAAATATCTCCCTAAGAATCCTGGGGAATAATTCTGAAAGTTTCAAAGAATCTAATTAAGCATCACCTAAACTTACTCTAAAACTGCTTAAACAACAGGTTTCCAAGACAAATCTGCAGACTGGTAACTACATGCTGCAAAAATTATCTCCTTGTTGTTTAACATCATGCCACCTCTGAAATGACCCAGGAAAATGAATTTTAAAATCACTTACAGTGAGAAGTTCACTGAGAGAACGCACAATTTCTACAGCAATGTGGAACACAGCTGGCAATTTTCAATTAAAATCAACGATTCTGCAAAATAGCAGGAAAGGGTTTTTTGTGGCTGGTTTGTTTTAAAACATATCAACCTTGTTTTAGTACAAAATAACATAAAACACAGGATTTTGAGAAAGTTCTTACATGATCTGAACTTCACTACCTATATTAGGATCAGGTGAGGTACTAGCTGGGAATGAATAATGACTTGCAAGACAAAGGAATGTCACAGATCCCTAATTACATAGGACTGATGTTTTTGTTGCTCTTTCAAGTGGCATCTTACAGCTTTAGAGAAGATTTTAGGCAAGAAAAGTTGACTTCAAACAGCTGTTGATTGAGTGGCTGCTACCAAGAGATTTGTTTTCTTAGCCAGGCAGGCTGACTTGCTTTTCCAGGTCAGAAGCACAGGTCTGAATTCTAAAACCAGAGATCTCTTCCTCTAAGTAGTAAGAAAAAAAAATACTAAAAGCCTATTGTTTTAGCGTGACGGAGTATACATAATACTTAACATTTTCACATTTGATTTCAGATAAGCCTTCAGTAAACACTTCTACTGGAGCTAGATAACTTTCAGTGCTGTGTCCTGCACACCAGTAGCCAGCACTCACACCAGGCAGGCAGAGGGGGCAGAACAAAGGGCTGCAGTGCCAACCCAACTACAGATCATTTTTAAACAACTTCTCAACGCTAAGGTTTATTTTTCCAATGCTACTACCCTCCAGGAAGTCATTAATACAAGAATGAGCAGCCATCAGGGTGTACAGAATAACTCAGTTCAAAACAGCAGAGGAAAGAGCCCAGCTGGCTGATCAACAAGGACAGACACGGAGAGCCAGCCAGCCATCATCCTTCCTATGCAGAGAGAGGCTGGACCAAGGAAAGCCTTTGGGAAGGTTTTGCCAGTATAGAAAGTTAGAAGCCCAAATTTAAGCCATAGCCTGAAACATGCACACATACACACAGAGGAGCATGGAGCCACAGACATTCTTTATGCCAAAGAAATGTGTACAACACTTCATCTTCTCAGTTTGTCTGTCTGGGCTGGTAGAAAATATTAAAGTGGAAGAAAATGTATTTTTTTGATAACTAGGATGTCGTGTGAATTATCTCCCCTGAAGAGGACAGGAAACAAACTTATTTATTCATGTACCACCCCCCCCCAAATTTTCTGCTTGTTATTAAAACAACCAACCAAAGAGATTGGTGACAGGTCTACTGACCCACAAGATGTTTTTTCTCCAGAGACAGCAACAATGTCAGTACAAAATTCTCTCCAGGCTTCTTAACCTCCATGTGCTGCTTTTGTACTAAACAAGTCACTGATCACTCTCACTGTGCATTCTGCTCAGGTTACTTGCAAACAAGCCAAAGAATTTCAACTGCGATGCGAGTACTTGTTAATTTACAAATGGCTACAAAAGCTGCTGGAAGGAGCATGTGCAGCTTTGCAGCAACTATACCTCCTTTTTATTTCATTACTTCTGCTATAAACAAAGAATATCCAGACAGCTGCACAAGGTTACTGTCCTCCTGTCAGTCAAGGGAACAGAACTGCAGTTAACTGCATGGTTCTGAAATAAATGGGTTTTGACTGCTGAGGTAGCTTTTAACTACAAGACCTGCTCAGCCATGGGCTTCTGACAGCTTTTTCCTTCTCACTTTAAGCTCAAATTTAATCCAATCATTAAAATATTTGTTGAAGTGCTCTGTCTGCCTGGCAGCCCACACTAGACAGACAGATGGGTGACTTATTTAAGCACGAATTTTTTTTGCATTCCTCCTGGTTTTTTATTTTGCATTGTTTGTGCAAAGATGTGGTAGGTGGAGCTTTTGAAAGTAGAGCTTTTCAATCAATTGCAGAAGACCTGGCACAGGGTGGCACTCACGCTGTTCACTCAACTATGGGATAAACAAGTATTAAAGATAAAAATCATGAACAAACTTGAGTTTTCAACCTTTTCAAGGTTGCATCATTATTCCAAATTTTGTTTTCAGAGATGAAATTAAATTCTAAACAAATATTCTCTTTTTATTTATAGATGCTTTAAACCAGTTTCTGAAAAATACACCAGAAGCATTGATCTCAGTGTGAATTTGACTACAATGATTCTTAACATGGCTATTTCTAAGCTTATTTTCAGAAAATCCTTATGTTTTCCTTTCTACGCTAAAATATATCAGAAGAACTGACATGGAAACAGCAAGAGAACTTCAGGAAGAAAGGCTATGCTGCATTATTCCTTTCAATTCACAGCAGAATGCACTCCAGCATCAGCTGTGGTAGCAGCAAACCTTAGGGGAGAGAAGAGTAACAGTCACAGCAAGACTTTCTGTCGGATCTGTTTGGGAAAACAGTGGAACTCTCAGGTACCCAGATGCACTTTCACATCAGGGAATTAGTCTAGAAACATAAAGGTAAATTCCAACTGAGAATATCTGCTGCCAGCAACTGATTCTGTGCCCAGGGGTATAGAATTTGACCCTTTCCCCTTCAGTTTCAGGTCTGAAGAAGCACTAGAATGGTCAGTATCTTTCTTTTTATCACAGCTGATCACCTAAAGCTACTTGTATATGAACCTGTGTGGGACCTGATGAGGCTGACAGCTGGTCTGAAAGCCTCACAGAGTTTGACTTAAAACCAGTAAAAATCTACCTGTGAGAAACTGCAGTCACAGTGAAAGCCACAGTGCCAGCCAAGAAGATAATCAATGAAAGAAGATGTTCTTGCTATGGAACATCAGGAGTGTACAAGAAGAAACTTGTATATAATATGTAACTAATTGCTTATATAGCTAATTGTATTGCTGTTTGAATGGTCACTGTTTGCTAAGCAGCCAATCATAATAAGCCACAGTAATTGTGAACAGGTATGAGTAGTAGCAGAGAATAATAAAAACCTTTTGCTTCTTATGGCTTTGGATTACAGTAAGTGTGTGTCGTGTGTCCGTCTCTACCGTGACAAACCTGTGTGTAAACTCTGAAAGTCCATTCTGAGATCACAAAAAGCCTTTATAAGGAAATGCCCAAACTTTCTGTGTTTGTGCAGAGGATGTGTATTTTAACCCTGTGATGTCCCCAGGAACACCTTTAGTACATGCTGAATAGATAGGAAAGACTCTTCATTCGGCATCACTGTATCGTCTTTGATACTGTTTTGGGGAGGAATTCATGAGCTCCCTTTCTACCTAAACATACAAATCGAACTATTCTCACGGTGCTCACACAGTGCAGCGCTACCAAAGGACTAACTGCATTTAGATAACGTTATCAGCATCATTAGAGTATCACACAGTCTCATGTTTGCTGTTTCTCTGAAGGCATTAGTTCCTAAAAGCCTAAAATTATTCAAGAATTCAGGATTGTCTGGACAAGGCAGTGGTGGGGAATGGACAGGGAGTCTACGGCTCTCACTTCAAGGTAAAATTTCAAAAATACAATTTCAGTTACATGTCCTTGATTAGTAAAAGGCTCAAAACACTCAAAAGTATGTCAAGGCTTATTAAAACTACAACTACTTTAAAACTCTAGATTACCTTTGTTCAAAGAATTCGGATGATATCTGCCATAGTAGAGCTTGCTCTTTTCTTTCTTCCCAAATTGTATTCACTTGGCAGTACCTGAGAAACGAGAGGCTGGTGGTACGTGCTTGCTCTCAAGGCACAGGCAGGTAAGGTGACATTCCTGGCCACTCATGCTGCCACACAATGGAGGAATCTCATGCACAGGTGAAAAACCATTCAGCAAAGTACCTCTAAGTAAGTTTCAGTGAAACCAAAAAGTATTTACGTATCTTTTGGAGCAGCTGGCTCTGTGCACTGCAATGAGAACTACCCTGTCAAGCTGATTGGATTATACAGCTCTGGTCAACAGTATCAGTATCGTTTTCCTTTTTGCTCCTCTCAACAAGGACATGGACTATGTGGAAAAATAAATACTTTTCCTCTATTAGGGCTATCAAAAATAGGAAATGCCCACCTGTAAAATCATGCTGCGAATACTCAGAAGGATGTGGCTGCTCTATTTCATTTCAAGCATCAGAGAAGATGTCACTGGAGCCTGTAATAGCCCCTCCCTTCCCCACATAATGATTGCTACCTTATTCTTTTTGAGTTTAAAGTGACACCGTTCTTCCAATATTTACTGAAGTATTTTAATCACAAACAATAACAAGACTTTTCTCTATCACCTCTACTGTTACATGTCAGACAAATTTGCCATGCTGTCTTGAGGAAGAATGGGGCTTCCAGGCTTTTTCTTTTCTTCTCTCACTGTTAAGCAGAAGAGAGAAGTATCAATACCAAAAAATGCCCTTGAAGGCTGCACTAGGACTGATACTATTTAATAATCATTACACTAAATTACTCTACAAACAATTTAAATATTGGCAGTATACTGTAGTTACATAAAAACAACAAAAAATCCCTCAGGAAGGTAATCACACAGTCTCAGTCTTAGAGCAAGATGGGGACTAGCTCACCTTATAGACACAGCCACGATTCAGAGCAGCCTTGAGATTATCTACAGGAGACCTTCATAAGGCTCAGAATGACTTGAAACGGCTTTTTGCCAGTGACAATCTTCCATCTACACTAAGTAGGGCATAATTCAAATGCTTTATGCTTAGACAGACTGTCATCCAGCCACCAAAGGTATTTTCTGGCATTGAGAAGGAAATTTAATTTGGGATAGTTAATACAGCAATGTATCTTTGAAAACATTTTAGTGCAATGATTTGGACATATAAGAACAGAATCTGAACTTGCAAACAAAGTTTAAGAACCTCTGTAGAAAAATACATTTTAAGAGCAACTAAAAAAAAAGGTGAATATATTTTTAGTACAGAGGAACTTAACCAAGCAATGACAGTGCTTCTGGGAAGAACTATACCCACACTTACAGGAAAGGACATATTCATTAAGAAATAAGTAGCTTAGTTATATAACTTCTCAGAGAAGCATCTGAGAAAGTTACACATCCAGTCAGACTTCGACAGGTGAAGAGACTGAAAATGGAGCAACTTCTGCCAGCAGAACTAAAAGCAAGCTTAAATGCAGGTCAGCACTAAGCACTCTGAAAGACTACACCTGAACTGACTTTTATATTCTTCTGGAAACAGGCTGCTATTTAAAACACAGGGCAAACAAATCAGAATCAAAAGAAATACCTCTTCCAATGGCTCAATAACTGCTGCTGAACTTCACAGCATGGAGGTGGGCAGAGTCCCTTGCTGTTGGCATCTCCCACCTTCCAGCACCAGAATGGACGACTGGTCACTTGGTCCCAGTTTTCTATGCTTCCAGCTGCTAGGCTACATTAGAAGAAGAGAAAAAATGCAGCATATCTTTTCCTAACATATTTTACATAGACAGCTTCTATTGTATTCTTAAGAGTGTTTGCAGTCAGACAGAAAAGCCAAAGAGATTTAGTGAGCCACACATGAGAATGGAAGCAGTTCATCAGTGCAGAGTGCACATGAAGTTTAAAACTCTCATTACTACAGAAATAATGAATAGTCAGATTTCACAGCCAATAACCCGTTCACACTAACATTAAGAACTGACAGAGTTGCATGGATTTGCACATATGCCATCCAGTCACCTCAAATGCCAGGTCAGAACATCTCCTCCAGTCCTCCAAAACTTCAAACTGTCTGAACACAATACAAAGCCATCGATTTCATCTCCTAACAAACACCAGTGAATGGGGAGAACCAGACATCCATCAGTGGTCTCACACAGCATGGAACACCTTCTCAGAGGCTTTCTGCCATTTCTGGTGAAGTGGTTTATAGCTCAGTGCTGAAGCAGTCGAGCTGGTCATGGACAGAGCTTCTCGGGGTCCAGCACTGCTCAGTAGTTTTATGTCAGCTGGATAATGTGACAGAATCAGTTTTCCCCGGGTTTGCAGTTGACACCAAATGGGGAGAAGAGAGAGGTAGAGGGGACAGATGAGCAGCTATTCAGAGAGACTTGGACAGCCTGCATGACCAGGCCAAAAAGAATTGCAGGAGCCTCAGCGCTACTTATCTCTGTAAGTCTTGCACCCACAATGCAATAATGCCAATTAGCAGCAGCACAGGCTGCTCCATTACAGTTCTATAATTAGTACACTCTCATTAGTAATATACCAGTGTAATGTAACAGGCATAGAGAGAGATGAACAAACAGACAATACATTTCTGCCACATGAAACTGCATTGGGAAACCAAATTCCATACAAGTCTGGTAAAAAGTTTGACATATACAAACTGAAAACTGCCTTGAATCCCCCAGACAGAGACAGTTATCTGGCAAAAATGACTCACAGCTAAAATATTTCTATTATGAGAAGTCACTAAGGGCATTTAGGATTTTGAATCAGAACTATCTGTAAATTGCAAACACAAGTTCAGCTCGTCAACAGCTTATTACTGCAGATACAACAAGCAGTGGTCCAAAAAAAAGAATAAATTGAGTAACTGAATAAATAGATCTAACAGCTGGAAAAAACCCACATCAGAAAATGCTTTGTATTTCACAGAAAACAGTTTTTAATACACATCCATTATTGAAGCCTGCTTTCAAAAAATCCCTACCTTCAGGATTTTTCAACAGGTATACTCCAGTAAACAATTTTTTTTTTATTTTTACCCTCATGACATTAAAACATGTCTTATCAAGTCCCAGTGAGAAGAAGAATGCTTGATCAGATGTGTGTACTTGATAGCTTCCTCTGTCCAAACAAAAGACTTGGAAGAACACCTTTAAGACCTCTGCTTTTTTGTGACAGCAGTTTAAACATGCAAAAAAAGCAGCTCTCCTGTGATTAGTTTACTTGTTTAGCTGTACTTGTAAGTTTCCTAATGCAAGTCCATGGCCCTTACTATTCAAATAAACACAGCTTTTGTCCTTCATTTGTTACACCATTCTAAGAAGAAAAATGTGGGGTTTTAAGTTACTTAAAAGCTGGTAGACACCATGTGTCAAAAAAGATAAATAATTAAATCCAAGTTGTTCCACATATACACAATGCACGAAGTAAAATGTACCTTTAAAATATGTGAGAACAAAAATCTGTAGTGAATCTGGAAAAATTGGGAAAGCTGAAAAGTTATTTTTCTTGTTACATGGTATCAGAGGTTGCTCTCAGCCACTGCTTCACTCTTCAAGATGCAGTTTTTCTATAAAAATCACCAGACCAACAGAAGATACTCTTTTCCACATAACCAGCCAAGTGGCTGCAACCACATCCTTTTTTTGTCTAACTGAATTTGAGATTTTCACTTGAAATACGCCCTCTTGAGGTACGAAAGGGTTAAAAGTTTAGAGAATGCTTCAGCTATTGGAGCTATTTCCTCTGCCAGCTTGTTCTGGCTCCCCTGAAGCTGCAAGAAACCTCAGATTTTTTGTTTCCTCTTGTTCTTCTCCATGCTTATTCCTACTTCAGTTGCATTTTGTTGAATTTAGTTTTCCACTTTTTCTTTTCTTCGCTTGCAGAAATTCTTCCTCAGCTTCTTTGGAGCCACACCTTCATTTCTAACAGGCTTAGCTGGCTTGCCTTTTGTTTCCATAGCTACTGGCTTTCCCTCACGAGGTGTGTCCAATTGTCCTTTCACCCCAGCCATCTACACACATGTGGGGAGAGAATTAAAAAAAAACCCAACAAGTCAGAATATTGAACTAGAATTACCAGAATTAATAATCTTCAATCTGCATTGAGCACAAACATACACAACTACATTCAGACAAATGCCTTCCAATTCATGTTGTTTCAAATAGACCCACAGGCCACATCTGGACTGGCACAGCTGGTCTTCCAGTCACCAGGGAGAAGTGACCAATCCTGCCTCTTCCCTGCCTACGTGTCTGCATTTCCTTCTGGCAGCAATCAAAGAGCACAAGGTAATTAGGAACGGATGCACAACAACTTTGCCCTCATATGAAGTCAGGCTGTGGCTAAAACACACAACTCAGCCTAAAAAGTATTTCAAAGTACTGGGCATGGTTAGCACACGGCTTTTACACAAATGAGTAGGTCTCTGCTAAAGAAAAATAACGCTTGAAAATTTTCTTACTTTTAAAGGGCCATACTACCTCAAAAATAGTAGACATGAGAGCAGGATCTTTGGGAAATTTCCAAAGCATGATAGGCATCACTTACTCACCAACATAAATTACAAAGCAGGATGGATTCCCAAAAAATTTCTGACCCCCAAAGATGACAGATAAACTACATCAGCTATACCCCAAGGGACTGAAATAGGTTATTCCTGAACTGCTAATCTGCTTTTCCATCAAGTGAGATACTGACCTTCTGTTTCCACCCTTCCTGGGGTGCAGGTGGAAAGGTGCACGGAACTCTCCCATGACTTATGTGGAAGGGCAAAGGGAGGCTGGGATCTAGGGGTACCCATGGGACTGAGAGAGTGGCAGGCACAGCAGGCAGATCACAGTGAGCTTTGTGCAAGTTATAGGATGATCTCGCGGTCTTGTCAAGAGAACTCTTGTAAATCGCAACTGATGAATCTCCTGCAGCATGAGTCAATAAATAAGAGCCCTCCTCCAAACTAAAATGAGGAAAGTGCAAAAGAAAAAATATTATTTGACTTTTTTGGGGGTCTTTTTTATTTGATCAGGATAGTTAATATGTTCTTAATGCAAAAGCAGAACATCTTTAGATGTTTAGTCCCTGTTGCATAAAAGGACTGTGCACAAGAGAGGATTAAACTGTACTGAGAAATACTTACTAATTAACGTGTTTGTAATGCATTCATAATGTACTAATTTATCAACAATGTACAGACTGTCATCATATTCAACTAAACATGTAAGCATACACTGAAAACCATCCATGTTGGGCAAACTGTAATTCCTTAACCAGCATCTTACAAACAACAATGCCCATGTGGACACAAGACACAAAGAACAGATGAGCTTTCAACACATACAGGATTAAACAGGTTTTCAGGAAGATAAGGTCAACTAACTGCCCAGGTCAAAAATCTTAGTCACAAATCATGAAGCTGCAGAAACTATGAAGAGCAGGAAAACTCCTCTGTAATTTGAATGAAGAGGCTTTACACTCAGTGCAAGGAACCTGCTTCTCCAAAAACAAAAAAACAAGACACTCACAGTATGAAAGCCTCAAAGTAGCTACATAAAGAAGCAGGAGAAAGGTTGCAATGTTGTACAGAGAAAGACAGGCTGCTATAACTCAAGGCGAGCAGAAGTGAACACAAACAGCGTTATTTCTACAAATTAAGCAAAAAGACTAACAAAACCCAACTGCCCAAACTCTACATGTCAGCCTATATACGTAACATTACACCTCACTCTTGTGAACTGTTTACTCAGCTCCTAAGAGTCCAGTTTCCTTGAAAAACTGGTTCAAAAAACCCCAAGTTCTTATTCTTTTTGCATAATTTATGCAAATCTTGTAATGCCAAGCACATTTTACACAGTACTGTATTATGCTATGATAGACCTAAGAGAACCAGTAAAGTATTCCATGTATATGAAGAAATAAAAATCAGAGTAGACAAGCATTCTACAGAAGAAACAGGATGAGCTGGGCAATGTGGCAAATAAATACAATGAACAACAACTGAGCACTTACTCAGACACCTTCTTCAAAATATGATGAAGTATATTTAATGAATTTGCAGGTCTGTGAAAGAAAAAAATACCAAAAGTAGTAACTTGCAAAGCTTGTTAGGGTTTGAAATTCATTGCTAAAAAAACTTACTAAAAATACTCACTTAATCAATCCAAGTTTTTCTCTTAAAGTTTCTGAAGAAATCTTTTCTAGCATAATAAGCTTTGATGTAAGAGCATCAATATGTCCTGAGAAAAGAAATTCAATTAATACACTAAAAATAAAACCAAACAAATGTAAGAGCATGATTTGCAGGCCTAATGCCTTTTTAAAAGGATACAAAACTTTGCTCTTTCGGCATAGAGCAGTGAAAAGTATTTATCAATGTTGCACCATAACAGAGAGTAAAATGTGCAGCTGCTTTAAGTGCAGACAGCCATACCTGGACTGTCTGTCTAAACCAGGAGGTGCCTGACTCCAGCAGACCTTACATCTCAGGTTATGGGATACGCGACCTTATTTTGCCATGGCCTTAATCTCATCAGTTAGTTTGCATCTTCGCAAGTTCATTTGACCCTTATCATTTTGTTTCCTCACTGGACAGTTCCTGAAAGCTGATCTTTTACAACAAATTTACTTTTAATATACTTCCTTATCTATTCTGATGTATTGGGGACTGTACTTTCTGGGGATTCTGACCTTTGTCTATTGATTTTTTCCCCTTTCCCCACCTGAGAAATTACAATTTACAGCTCAGGCCTTGATCATGGCAAGGCATTAAAGACTATTTGTCTTTGACACAGTCAGAAGCAACAATTCAAAAATCTCTTTGTCACATTTTTAAAATAAAGCCTGCCAAGGACAGTTTAGCCCCCATTTCACTTGATGAGCAATACAGATCACCAGCACAGCTTGGACACGCATTTGACAACTGTACCTTGCCTTCTGGTTCTTTCTCATGCTGAGGTTTTCCCAGAAACCTATTCTATTTCAGCTCCCACAAGGAGGATGAGAAAAGGCAGTATAATTAAAGTACAGCCTACTCAGTGGAATTCAGTGTCTTACTATAAATCTGCTCTCTTAGGAAGTGTAAGTGCTACTACTGCACAGTTAAAAGTGCTAAACCAGAGCATTTCACATTCCAAGCTATCCATCACTAACAGTTTATGTGTTGTGTAAGAAGACTAAGTAATAACTCTCACTTTAACAAATTAAAAAAGATGCACCAGGACAACTGAGTTCTTTTAAACACTGTACATTCATTACATTTCTTGATATCAGTATTTTGTGCAAGACTAAGCAGCTAAATTTAATATTCTGTATTGCTGACTACTAAAAGTGACTTGAAGTCATTATTAAAAATATAATTTAAAAAAAATCTGTTTGAGTTCTGTATTCCTCACCAGCCTCTCCTCAAATCAGAGGCTTCTCTACTTCTAAACTCATGGACAACATAACTGGGAAAAAAAAAATTACAAAATATCTATGAACTACTTCCACCTAATTCATGTAACTATATCTTACATTTGAGCAGCAACTGAGTGGAAATACTTGACATGTAGTAAGTTACCCATACACTAAGTACTTTTTTCCAACTCATTTTTCAAATAATCTTAAAGGCCAGTATTATTCCATTCATGTGAAGGTAAACTATTCTTGCAGAAAGTTTTGCTAAGGCACTCAATGCAAATAAGTGAATAATGGTCAGGGCAAAATGCTCCCATTGATCAGCAAAGCTTATCACAACTTTATTTACTGCTTAGCTCAAGTACAAGTGCCTTATTTAGGAAGCTTGTCACAGAGATTACTGCCTCTGCAGATGCAGGATTTCCTATCTGAGTAGCAAGGCAACTTAAATCAACAACCAAGCCAGCTGCTTTGCTAGCAAGAGGAAGACAGCGCTGTTTGTCTGATGATAGTATCTCTGCTTTTGTGCAAACCATCAGTACCCGCTTCCACAACATCCTAAATAAAAAATTCAACTTCATCTTCACCCCCCCGCCCCCAGTTGCTGCAGGAGCCATGGTTACAGGTCTGTTTTCTGTCTCAACCCCTGAGCTGGCAGCGCTGCTGAGTCACGGCTGAGCTGAGATCCTCCCTCTGTCACACGCAACAACGCTGGAGAATTACGGGGCACAGACCAAGGTCCAAAGAACTTCTAATCCATACTCACTGGGCAGTACAGAAGATGGTTGAGACAGTGAATGAAGTTTTTTCAATAGCCAAAAACAACTATGCAGTTTAACACTGAAGTCTACTACATGCTCAAAACTTAAAAATTAGAGGCTTAACTGTTTGAGCAAGAATGCAAGTTGTAGATACTGTGTTATTAAGATCATAGTTTTCAAACCATGTTGTTCCATACTTCCACACTCATACTGTGGGGTAAATTTACAAAGAGCAGTAAGTCCATGGCATTACTAAGTGTTTGATTTAAAATAGAACACAGCATTTCACTTAAAATAATTCAAATTACAGCATGATCTCAGAAGCTCTCTGTCTTTCTTCTTACACTGAACAGATCATAGCAATAGGCTCACTATCAGGTATCAGATTAGTGTCAGAGAATGAGAGATTCTCCATTTTAAGTTGCCCATAACAGAAGGATATCATCACCTTCAGAGAACTGTCCCTGGAATTTCAGGACAAAGCTCTCCACTGCAAAGAGCCCCCGGAGTAAATCTGGACACTTGCAATATTGCATTTTTCACAGCTCCCTTGCAATGTATCAAGAGCAGAAAGCCTCCCCAAGTAGAATATGATAACAGTTTCCATTAAAAGCTATGGTAGATGCTCTTTCTTAGAACAGATACTTACTTCCACATATTTTTTTTACCTACCTCTCTAAGAAAGTGCATGGCAGTACCAAGAATCTGCCCCACAGGCTGGGAGTACCCATTTACTGTGCAGGACAGTGCTGACCTGCAGAATCCTGTGCCTCCTCAGAGCCCACAAAAGGGGAACTCCTGTGCACCCCAGGGCTTGCTTCTGGAAAGAACGTACCCAGGAGCTGGCAAACAAACCTGACTGGAATAACCAGTGCTTTCCAATCCCAAGGACACTTTCTCCCAAGCACAGGAACAGAGATGTGCTGGAGGCCAGGCCAGTGCAGCCTGCCAGCCCAGGGCACTGCCCGCTCCACAGCCAGCAGGTACCTACAGGGGACACACTGAGGAAAGCTGTGCTGGAAAGGGGAGAGCTCTGTGGCTCTTTATCTGGAACAATGCCTGCACACCCAGCCTGCTTTCGCCTACTTTCCCAAGAGCCTCCATAAAAAGGGGTGTTGGCTGGATGAGCTGTCTGCAAACTCCTGAGCAAGCCTTACCTTCAGTATCCTGTAACTGATGGGAGATTAGATAGACACTCACTCCTTCACTTTGTGTACTTAGCAAACATCAGCCCTCTCTCCACAGTTCACTATTTCCTCCCTCTGCTTGCCACTCTGGAAATGTTCATAAAAACTTCCATAATATTTCCTACAGGGAGCTCAACTGCAGTGCAGTTCAGTATGCTGGATATATCCTCAGTATAAATACTCAGAACACACTCAGTATAGTGGTCTGCTTGTTAAAAATGAAGAAAAGAAATGTTTCTGTACTGTACATTAAGATACAGTTACAAATAGAGAACTCTGTACATAATTAGCTCTTCATGAGGATTTTTTTATGGAATGGAAAAACCACATCAAATATTGCTTTTAAAGTTTAAAATCAGAAACATAATTTCCACTGAATAATGAAAGCAGACTAAGATGCAATCAGCAAATACATTAGATTTCACATAATCCTTATAATTCTATGGTAGCTTGCATAGTTTGTACATAAAAATTGGGAAACAGTTTTAGCATTTCTAAAATAGCATTCTGATGTGAGCCAACGACAGCAAAAGTGTAATTCAGTGCACAAGTGGGAAGGTTAGGCAACCACAGCCACAACTGCTGCCATAAGAACCCTAAACCCCAGATTTGTTTCTACAAGAAAGCGAGGCAGTCCCCACTGCAGAACATTCACTCACTGTACAAACAGCATTGCCCTCACTCAGTAGCATGTGCCAAGTATATTCTAAATATCAACTAATGACTTTGTTGCAAATTTTCTCTTTTAAAATCTTATTAATTACAAGGTAATTGCTATCAGCAGCTCTCCATGTATTAAAATGGTTGTTGAAATAATCTGGTCACATGCTTTATATGCATCATTTTCGTTTCTCTACAAAACATATATCCCAATAGACATAAAAACTTTCCCGACTTTTAAAATGTCATTGCACAAACATGAATACAGCATTTTCTACAGGACATGGATACTATTTATCTCAAACCAAAGTTGGAACATCCTAATTCACCACCCAACAGAAATTTTAGACAAAACTTACGAAAGACAGAAGTGAAAAACAAAATTAGGAAGTTGAAGTAAGAAAGGATATATGGAACATACCCTTAATAAATATGTATCTCTTCTGTTATTCTACAAATACTCACATATACATTTCTCTTAAGCAAAAACTCAACACATGAACTTACCAATATAAAATAAGCATTCAGAATGCAGCATACTCTGTGTCCACAGCTGGCACACTTCACTTTCTGTAAGAGCTTCAACACCGTAGTAGGCTTGGTATTCAAGTTTTGGCAACAGGAATACGGGAGTCAGCTGAAAACCAGAAGATGAACGAAAAAACTAGCACTCGTTGTCCAAAGCCATCCACAACTTAACTCTATTTTGTAGTTTATAATAACCACAGTCCTCCACCATAGCTGAAGCAACAAAGATATTTCAGAGATTTTGCTTGAAGGTTCCCATTCTGTGAGATCCACAGTACAAACTTCGGAGTACAGAGACTCTATATAGAGAAAGATGAAATGCACAGGGGAAAGAAAAAAAGGCCCGGGCAAGCTTTTACAAATAATAAAATTCTACCACTTAGTAATCTTTCCATGTGACTAAATTAATTTGAAGTTTACACTTCTGTGCTCTACTGCCCTCTGCAGCAATTTAAAAAAAACCACACGACATTTCTAATTTGCTTATTGTTAGCAGAATTCTGCCATTTATCACTCCTGTCAGAATCTGACTTGAAATTAGAACCTAATGCTTGGACTCTCATTTGAAATCACAGGCTACCCTAACTAGGGAGTTAACCCTAACAAGCATTGTCAGTTCTCACTGAAAAACCACAGTTTAAATTTCAGCAGAAATTAAAACAAACAAAAAAAAAACCACAAGTGCTTGGTTTCTAAATAACGAAGCAGTTATTCCCAGGCATTAATGAGCAGTGGATCAATAGCAAAGAGACGGGATTTCTTCAAAATAAGATTGTAAGCACAGACTCTTGGTAAGTAATCAGAGTTACAATGATTATTTCCATTTCCACAAAGCATAAATATCCACCTGCTGTAATTCTGGGATTCTCAGAAGGGACATACCACAACAAATTTGCTGAATGATTTAGAGGACTCTTTAAAAAATTACAAATTACTGAGAATTACAGAATAAAATTTCCTTCTCCTGATGCTGCAAGGAGTGTTTCGATTACAGTTGCATTCAAACCACTTAATTCCATGAGATAAACCATTTGCTAAGAAATGCCACGGTATTTTCAAGCAGAACAAATAGAATCTCTTTTTGTGTTCTCGGTTGTTCATTTTATCTCCTATTTCTCTGCTTAACTAGGCATGATAGCAAGGCTGAGTGCTGCTTGAAAGTATTTATGATCATGAACATTCTCAAAGCCTTGGGCCAAACCCCTAATTACTCCATTAATTTTTAAGAATAGTTCAAAATGACATTTTTTACATGAGTATCATTACCCAGGCATATTACTGTAGTAAAAAATGGAGAATCACACTTCCCTATCTTCTAAACAAGTAGCTTTAAAGAAATGACACGTTATTCTTCCCTGTCTTGCTCTAGCAAATATTTACTTACAGAAGACACACTGCAGAGTCACAATTAAATGTACCAATTGTCTCAGTGAAAGCACAAATGCTATCAAGGACTGGGAATCCCAGAAATGCCAGTTGAGCGCAACTGTTAAAAAAAAAAAAAAACAAAACCAAAAAAAGCTGAAAACAAAATCTTTACCTTTTGGGGTTTTTTCTTTTTCTGGTATCGTGGCAGCGACTTGACTTTCTGCACACTGCAACGCACGAGTAACAGCAGATCATTCAAACTGAAGAGCTTGTACACAACATTGCCCTCCTCAGGTGCTTGATACTCCGAAGGGTCTTCTTCAAGCAGCTGAAGTTCACTTGGCAGCTTTCCTACAGCAAATGAATAAAGCAGAAAATGGCAACCTTGGACATCCTTTACCATGAAGATGATTAGCTTTTTCCCCATGCAGTAGGTTTTTATGTTTGGGTTTTTTGTTTAGGGTTTTTTTTTTTTACTCCAGGATCTGTTTTGTTTCCTAAGATTTTGGGGTGAAAACTACTTTAATAGGCACAAAAAACTCACATATTAAAAAAAAAAATTAAATAATTACATTTGGGAAACCTTCACTCTGTTAAAGAGTATAGTTTTAAATAATCCCACATCATTAGATTTCTCACACAAATAGATAGAACTCCGAATGTGAGACTCCATTCTTGTATAAATGTAACTCAAAAGCTGCTTTTTAAGCCGCAGTTACTCAGCACAAAGGAGAGAAAACTTTTATTTACAATGAATGTAGACATGAAAAGAGGTTTCTCAGCTTGCTATAGAAATTTCAAATCGTAGAATTATGCTTTCTATCCTTACGCAGTCACTTTTCAGCATGCTGGCAATATTGGTTTCACAGTCTCTATTTAAAACAGTTTTATTATAAAACATCTGAATTCTATAACAGAGAGAAATAAAGCATCATGTCTCTCAGCCTTTCAAACAGACGGAGGAGACATGGTCTTAGTGATTATTAAAATTCAACTAAATAAATAAAAATGTAGGAAGTGATAACACAATTTCAACTAAAACAGAATTAGTTGTGTTAACCTACAGATTGAGTAATTATTTCCTACATGAGCAAATGCACACCTACTCAGAAAATACCAAACATGTTTTCCCACCAAAACCCATTGATTTGTTGGAATTAAATATTTGAGAAGAGTGTCTGTCCTGACAAAACCTGTCTGGTTTCCTGCATATTTATCTAACACAATAAAGTGTTCCTAACTTCAGCTGTACTGAGCTCAGAAGAAACTTAGGCATGTGAGGAAAACGTCCAGGGCCATGATCCCTAGGACCTTCACGACTTTTAATTCTGGGTTAAGGTCCAGGTGTAGCACAGATTCAGTACCCAGCTAATTGCCTGAAAACTTGGAGAGGTGGCTTGTAGTGAATCCTCATTTGCCTTCTGGGACAGAGCGCTGGCAGTCAAGCAACAGCAACTGAACCAGGGGGCTCAAAACTTAAGACACACAAATTAAAATAATTCTATTTCTGATTGACAAGAAACTACTTTTGCAGACTAGACTACTCAAATATTTGAATTTCCACAAAAATAACTCATTCCACTACCAAATGGTTTATTTTCCTTGCTTAAAAACCTTGTGTATAACAACTTCTTGTTTCTCTACAGTAAAACAGTATTTCACAATCACCTCTGTGGACAAACAGCTCCCAAAATGCTCCCTTCTATCTGCCAGACAGTAATCCTCACACAGAGAAGGTGCTGTTAACTTGAGTCACATCTCTAAATAAATTTAACAGAAGCACTATTGCCATGTTCTTCAGATACAGTGGTTTCTGTTAACCTTCCCTCCTTACACAATGACCACACTTACTCTTTGGCACTCCCTCAAAAAGCCAAGTCCAGGTATTTCTAGAGGAGCTGGCGGGATTGGAGGCTGGGGCTGGCACAGTTTCTGTGCTGGAGGTCACCGATGTTTTTGGAGACTGAGGCGCCTGGGCTGGCACAGCATTAGAATTATCACAGCTCACCACTGGCTCATGAGCTTTTTGGGAAGAGGACTTGAGAAGTTCAGTTTGCATTTTCAAAATTTGCCCGACAGGATCCAGTTCTCTGGATAACTTTCTTGGAGGTTTCTTGGAGGCTTTTTTCCCCTGATCCATGGTATTGGGGCAGTCAGTGATGCTTGCTAAAGGACTCTGGGTAGGGGAAGGACATCTGGCAGTCTCTGCTGAGGTACAAGAAGCAGAGGTTGGTACAGCTGGTTCACAACAAGCAGTGGTTTTACACTCCGAATCAATTATCAAACGCTCTTCGTCTGTGTCACTACTGCATAAAGAAGTGCAAGTATCTTTTTTCTGTGCAGCATCAGGCTCCTTCTCAGAACTCAGTGCAGTAGATAGAGGATTTAATTTTGTTTCATTGCCCAATACTTCCTTGGTCACGACATGCTGTGCTTTGTTCAGTCCTACCTCCACTGACTGAAAGCTTTTACAAGGTGAATGTTCTTGAGGGCTGAAGCATGGCACGCCATCTAATGATGGAAGCTGCACGCTGGCACATGCTGAACCCTCTTGCTCAGAAAGGGTGTTTTTCTCATCTTCATCTCCACTGTTTATGGCGGACGAATTTTTCCCCCCCATTTTTAGGCCGTGAGATAAAATTTGAGCAGTGTTACTAACTGCAGGAAAAGTACTTTCCATTTTAGAAGTTCTTGAGAGCTTGGTAGCTGCTCCAAAAGTTTCAAGTTCTGTAACATCATCATCGAAGTCCATCCCTGTGTCATCTGGAAGAGGAACTGTCCTGCACTGGTAGGTATCAGAACACACCTTAACACAGGGATGAGAAAGTAATAAAATTTAAAAAACCCCAAACGGTAAAACAAACCAAGAAATAAGACATTGCTAAACTGAAAACGCAAAAAATGTTCTACCATCCATATCTGACTGTTAGGAAAGAGGAGCAGTGACTGAAAAACAATTTTTCTTCTTTAACTTGGAATATCTTAGGTCCTATCAGTTGAAATGCCTTTCCACAGAGAAAAAGTTCACAGAACTTTCTCCACTGAAGCACACTGATCAAAATACATTTTAATGAAATAAACATTAAAGCTGAGATGCCCATGTAGAAGCATTTAAAGGAACTAGACGGACATTTTCTAACAGGGTCTGTAACTCAGCAATAGAAAAACCACCAGTAGAAAACCTACATTTTCTTTCATTATCACGCAAAACGCAACTCTGGAATTTTAACGTAAGTTTTTGGTTTTGTTTGTTTTTAAGAACAGATGAACCTACGTACTTCCCACTGAAACAGGTTGTCCTCAGCTGGTTTGTCCATTGATACATCAGAAACCAAAACATAAGATGTTTTAGTTGCAAGGAAATCCATTGGAATTTCATGGAAGATTTGATTCCTCTCTCTTACTGTCATTTCTTTTCTCAGCAGAGGTGAATCAACATAAACCACTTTAGCTGGTTTGCTACCTTTTCAAGAATGAAAAGAGACTGAGTACATATTAAATGAAAGGAAAAAAGATTGTTGTATAATTTAAATAATAAATCTTTCAACTTCCAATTACAGTCAAATCCATTGCACATTCACACCAGATGAAATGAAAAACAATCCTCTCATTCATTAACAACAGAAAATAAAAGTATGTCCAGATATGGTGTGAATTAATATGATCCTGCAGCAGCAATACACACCACATTAATAGCTGAACATATTTCAAATGCAGGTCTAAGTAGAGAATTTGTAAAGTAAGAACTGAGGATTCATCATTTCCTATACAGTATCATATCACCAAATGTATCCTGTTTTCCAGAAAGATCTTTTTTCTTCCTTGTTTGAAAGTCAATTCTTTTTTTTTAAGTCTCATTGCCCAAGTGATGGCTGCAGTTTATTGCTCTTCTAATCAATAACTCTGTCTGGGCTCTGCTGCCCCACTCCTCCTTTGTTTACCCCTTAACACACCTGCATATGAATCACCCAAAAATAAAAGGAATACCATGCCCATCACAATAGAGAAACCCAAGGCACATGGTGAACACAGTCTCCCTGTTTTAGGAAAAAAAGTAAATCAAAGCAAGGGGTTGGTTACAGGGAAAAGTGGACAAGGAAGGCACAGAGAAACCCTTCAAGAACCACTGTGTATTCTAACACAACCTGAATGCCCTTCAGGTGTTAATTCTTGGATCCAAAATTAAGTTTAAAATCTGTAATGTTGCTACAAAAGGAATCAGGCATTATCTTTACTGATAAAGTAATTTAATTTCACACAGGAAAGTGAAAATTCGTAAATTTCGCAGGTATTTGATAGCTTATTTACTATCTGTAAGTCCGCTACAGAAATTTGAGTGAAAAGCACGCAAGGACATTTCAACACAACAAACATTATAAATACCTGAATAAACCGTACTGTGTTTAAAAAAAAGGGTAAGGGAGGAAATCTATATTCAGATTACTGAAGGAGTGCTTGACAACTAAAGTAAAGCAGTCAGATGAGTTTATTAGTTTATGAAAACATTTTCTGTTGCAACTGAAAAAATTATCTTCATGTACGTTCATTCCTTATTTACCATTCTATGATGTAAATAGATCCTTTTAATTACAGAAAATGTTTGCTCTCTGCTTTTTCATAAAATTTCAGAACTTCTTTGCTTTTTTAGTTTACTGAAATCAGTTCACTTGATAATTTTAACAGCTTCATGCACCTCTTTTCTTGCCAAGGGGCACAGCTTAAGAGTTTTGAAAAGCAAAACTGGTTTCAACTGTTTTTTTGTTTTAGTTTTTTCCCTCAGGTGGAAAATAGCTGAATGTCCAAATTCAATGTTTAGGGTGATAGCTGTAGAGGTTGTTCCTATTATCAATAACGAGGTAGAAAAAGTGACTCTGGAGCAGCTCTCCGGCTTTTCTGGACAAACTCCCTCATAGTTTTATAAAAAAACCCACCATACCTGCAACAGTGATCATTTTAACGCAAACTGGAATTTCCCACTGTTCCTTGTAGTTTAACCCATGATTATTCAGTAAAGTAAATAATGATTGATTACTTAAAACAACTTGAGGACGGTATTTCAAAGCAAGTTTTTCTGCATTTGAATCTGAACTAATATCCTAAAGAGAAAAAAAAAAAAAGTTATTTCTTTCAAAGTTCTTTTTTTAAGAAATACACACAAATCTAAATTTACAAGCAAAACTCCGAACCCAATCAAAAAATGGATATATACAACCCTTACTCCCCAAAAAGTCCAAACACCACCACAGTGGCCAGGCTTCAAAATGAAATGAAAAAGCAAAAAACTCCTCTGAAGGTTTTCAGCTGCATCTTATGCATTCACATTACAGCATGAGAAAATGTCTTTTTAACTTGTATTTTCAGTTAATTCATTTTGAAGAATCTTAATTCTTTGAATTACTAGGTTGCATAGGAATTTAGATAATCATGAAATATGGGAGTGCACTGAAGCAAAGAAAAACCCCCAAACCAGATCAACTCACAATTATATATTACAGATCTTCTTATGAGTTAGGTTACCTGCACAATAGAGACATCTAATATTGAAGTATGGTTAAAACTGCACAGTTGTTTCAATACCAGTTACATAGGAAGAACCTTAAAACAAATATAAAACCATCAAGAACACAAATTCAGAATGGAAATGATAAAATTGTTAAACATTACGAGTACACATTGCCATGAAGGAAGGAGGCTGGCAATGCTCATGAGGTCGAAGAACATCATCAAGGACTAAGAAGATAATGGGAGCCCAGGAGCACTGAGGGCCAGGAGAGAAGTAACAAAACCCCAGCTATGTTCTTTCTGCTGCCACCTGAGACATCATCGAAGTGCTCTGTTTATAGCTCTAATATCTCTTGAGGCTTACACCATTCTCCTGCATTACCTCTGCTCCTTTCTTCAGCAAGTGTCTTTGAAATTACAGTGCTTCTGTTGGAAGTTTGGGTTTTGATATGTGAAAAAACTCCTTAAATTAGCTGATAAAAAATTATCTGGGATAAATAGCCAAAAAACTCAGTTCTACAGAATAAAAACTCCCTAATTTTTGCAGTGGAAGAACACAAACAGAAATAGCGGCTATTTAATGGTGCAATGCAATCTAAAAATTGTTCAACACGTAAAAAGGATCAGATTGCACTCTGTACAAAATACGCCTTAAAGATGACAATAAAAAGGTTACTTACATTATGCATACCATGAGCCTTTTTTTCTGGGGTTATAATAGATGTAACAGTGCTATAATCTGTGGGCAGCTGAACAGGCACGGAAGGGAAATCTGTTTTACCACGTCTTGCAGTACCCTTGGGGAAATCAAGCAGTGTCAGAAAACAGCTTTCACAGCAATCATGCTCACCCAGCACTGCACTTCTCTTATGAGGAAACAGATTAGGAACTTACACAGGTGCATTATAATGTCATGTGATATAAGAAAACATACTATTAATGTAATCTTTTTATGGCAAACATCTGGTGAAAAGGGTTAACAGCCTTAGTACCAAAATAATTTTATTAAAGCTTTAATTAATAATTTAAACCCCTACCTCAAGAACTGAGTAATAGTTGCAAAAGTCCTAATCCTTGCATAACACAATCCCAATGTAATTCTACTTATTTTAAAAAAAACCCACAAACCCAATATGTGGACATAAGGTATTACCATCGCAAGAAGATTTTTTTCCAGCCTAAAGGTCAGCTGTGTATGAAACTTCCCTCCCATGATACTCATGATCTCCTGGAGGGTGTAAAACTCTGGGTACTTCTGCACATGTCCAATACACACACGTAGCAATTCCTAACACAAAAAGAAAAATAATTCATCCATCTGTATCTTTCATAAGAATTTAATTTTGGAAAGTTTTTTCTGCAATTGCAAGTTGCATTTAAAAACTTGCAGATACCAGTACAGATATTTAATACTCTTAAAGTCACTGGTGTGAGAACTGTAATATATTCCAGATTCTCCTCAGCCCTTCATATGCAAGGCTGACAATGAATAAATACTTTTGCAGTATTGTGAACAGTAATTTCCCTTCTATCACATCTTTTTGGCTCCAACGAACCACAGGCCAAGCCACGCCACACAGCATAAGGGAAAGGGCCACTTCCCTGTCTCACCCCAATAAAAAAATCAGGAGAAGGTCATGGAACATCACATGCCACGAGCAGTTCTACGTATCTTAATCAGGATTCCAAGACAATTTTTTAAGAAGGGCTGGAATTAAGCATGGTATTGCTAATTACCTCAGTATAACGTAGTGCATCTTCAGAGATGGCATCATAATCTTGGGCGCAGCTTTTTGCAGCGTTTTGGGCAAACTTCATAAATTCTGCAACTTCATTGTTTACTACTTCTTTCATTTGCTGGGGGAAGGAAAAATCTATTTTTAAGACAAAACAGAATCCTCTATGCTAGATATCTAACCAGCAAAATTTCCAGAGAGACAGTACAGGTATGAGGGATGGAATAGATTCCACTTGCTGCTCAATTTGGCAAATGTTCAGTTTCACTTAAGTAAAAAATCTTTTGCAAGGCCCATCTCCATTAAAAAAATCCCAAACTGACAAAACACTATCCCCAAAAAACAGCAAGTTTCTTTTGCTATGGTGATTTATAAATAGAAAGGTTACAAGACATGGCTGATGAAGTTTACACGGCAAAGTGACAAAGATATCTAAATTCAGATTTCATGAGAAATTATAACCTAAGTAACAACAACACAGTAGTTACTGATGTGCCTGGAAATGATATTTCCATAGTTACAGCATAAAATAAAGAAATTAGCATTAATAAGGAAGCATGGCAAACCAAATGCAATGGCTCAAAACAATATGCTGATTAATTACATTTTACAGGACTCAACTAAAATGATCCTTCCACTCAGCAGGAAGCTGGCCTGTTCAAACACATTGCTGAGACTCACAGCAGGGGTGAACTCAGCCTTCCTCCTGCGTGAGCACAGCAGGGCAGCACACAGGGGCCTGCCATGCTAATGAACAAAGCTCCCACAGCTGGCAAAGACCACATCAAAATGTACCCACAGCCTAACACTACCTAAGACTGCTACGTGCCACTACAAAATGCTAAAATCACAGTAAGGACAACTTTCAACTTCCTCCTCAGAAAAAAAAGGGAGTTTTTAGGAGGTTAGGGGGCTGTTTGATCAGTTGTCAAAGATCTACACTTACCCTCAGTTGTATTAGATCACTTAAAAAAACCCCAACAAAACAAAAAAGCCACAAAACCCCAATTTCAATGAAATAACCAAATACACTTTCAACTTCTATTAAAAAGCTTATCCTGAATACTTCAAACCTTTATTACCTTTCATAATACCATGAATTCTATGACTAATTATGACAAATTGAACTGAAAATGAATTTCTCCCTTTTCCTTTATTCTTTGTAAGCAAAAAAACGTGTGACTCTCTTTGCTATGTTCATATGTACATATCTTACCATATAGGCGAAAAATTCCCTCTGACTTGCTGCATTAACTTGGAAATGGTTTCTTTTTTTTGAGAACTTAGTCATCAGATGTAAGTATGTTTTCTGCTCCTTCTCAGACAAACAAGAGGTAAATGGATAGGGGAGTCTGGGTTCTGGAAGAGGATGATCATTAGCTGGGCTTTTTTCCACCTCAAGTGAATCTGGAGCCTGCATGCTACAAGTCTGTCTGTTTTCTGAAGAGTTTGCCAATGCCTCCACATTTTTCTTTGCCTCTCTGAAAGAAAAGTAACAAATGAACGAATTTGCAGTTTTCACATAAATACTAATATTAGTCAGAAACAATAAAGGCAGCTGTGCAGGCCTAAACTGTGCTGAGAGACACTGCTATTCCAATTCCTGTCTGTGCCACTGGACTGCTCTCATTCTGGAACTTCACCTGTACAATCAAACTAACCCTTAGTGCCAGCAGCAGGTCTGCAACTGGTTTAAAAACAAAAAAACAAAAAAAGGTAGGGTTTTCTTTTTTAAAAAAAACCAGAATGGTGTTAACATGAACATGAAACAGATTGTTCTGGAAACACACATTAAAAATGAAAAGATAAAGAATCTCCATATTTCATCAGTCACCGATGGCCACTGTTCAGAAACTGTTTGCACTCAGAAAGGTCAGACTTTTAAGTCAGTTCTGATACTGAAGGAGAAAGGCTTTTCCTAGTTAAGTCTTTCTTTCATTGCAGAAGAAGGAAATTAAAACCCATTCATTGTAACAATAGAAATTCCAGATTTCAATGAAGAAATTCTTACAGGGTACACAAATCAAACATTTAATTTTCTACTCTAAGCAATGCTGGAATCAGTCATCAAAAAGAATAGTAGGCTAGGGCAAGGGGCATGGCTGTTCTAACAACAACAAAGAAGGAACATTAAGGCTGGTTCTTAAAACAACTCCAGTATACAAAGGCCAACCAGTTTAGCCCTGGTCTATTTAAAATAATTGTACTTAAGAGAGAAAATATTTAAGGCTAACAAAATGAACATTAACTGCTGATCTTGGAAAAAGCATATTTTTAAGATACTATTTCAGCAGCAGAAAACATCTCAAGTGTCAAGTGCCATTCAAACCCAGCAGTATCAAATCCACAGTTCTTAATAGCACTTCACAGCTGTCTCTCTAAATATGAGAATGTGTCCATCCTTGTGGCACGAACTGGCAAATTTAATTAAGCTGTAGCAGCAACAAGATGCTGACTCAGATATGCCAATGTAAGAACATCAAGAAATTCTAGCAGCTTAAATTGGCTATATTCAGCACTGAATGAAATGGCAGCACATCAAGATCATTTCAGTATGCAGTGCTGTCACAGTCTTCATCGGGGTGCAAACCAAAATAATCTGACAGAGCTTTTCTGTCCATGTTTACAGCATTATACTTTATTTGAGCTGACGGCTTAAATTTTACCCCTTCGTTTTATCAGCAACCCGCCTTCACAGCTTCTACACCAAGAGAACATATACTTTAGTAAATATTTATGAGAAATCCCTCAAAATTGGCTAATTTCCTCCAGCTTTTACTTTCACATTTGCTCCAACAGGTTTAATTTCTCTTCCTCTTGACTCTGGCCACACAACCCAGTTCCATCAGTTTCTGATTTTTTTCCAGTTGCAACCTCTCTGGCTTCTTCTGGTTGTAAACCCACTCGAACTACACACAGCTGAGCACAATTCCACTCTTTGAGTGTCCACTCCAGAAACTCTTCTAAGGAAGAATCCTGCAGCAGTATCAGATGTACCAGTACCAAGCTCATATCTTGCCAGTTCAAGGGAAGTTGCTCCAATAGAGATGAACCAGAGCAGCCTTCTGTAGCTAAAGATGTGGGATGAAGTCATGCCACCTAAGAGGTATCCTCCCCAAACGCACATTCTCATTGTCAGTTCATAAGAACACAGTAATTCCCCTTTTGAACAAACTATTTCCCCACGTGCTGAATTCCTCACTTACATGGTTTCCCATCCACATTCCTTACAGTGTGAAGGTTCCTGCACCAGGAGTCACATTCACCTTCCTATCAGCTTAGTAACTTCTTAAACCAGGAATCTAAATACAGCTCTCCAAATGCTGCAATCCAGCAGCATGAGCCACACTTTTCACCATGTGAAATAAATGTTATTCTACTTCCTAAACTTAAGAAAATATAAAAAGGACACCAAAAATGCAAAAACAACACAACCTGTACCACCTATGTTCACAGTTTCATTTCCCAGTCTTCAGCTGGCATTCTGTACGGTTTCTTCATTACTCAAGGAATTAATTGCATTTCATTACATTTACATTAAGACACTGGTGGTTTTTGTAAACAGGGTTGGCTACTTCCAAAAGGTAAAAGTAAAAAGGATTTCAAAGCACAGTACTGCTACCCTTCTAAAGAGTGAGAAGATCTGGACAGCCAGCCAGCCATGAATTTCTGAACAGAATTAGGGCTGGTTCATGGCTTACAGGACCTTTACCCTGACCAGTTAAGAGTGTGGGTCAAACTTCATCCCTCTTTGGGATGTAAGAGAAAGCAAAAAACAAGTACTACCCCCCAAAAACCCAACCTCTGTCCCAAAACACCCTCCCTTAAGACACAAAAGACCGAAGGACTCAACCTGGACTCCTCCTGCTTTCTGACGTTTCACAATAGATAAAGCACAGGCTAACAGCTGGCCCAAGGAGTCAGTAACAAATCCTTGTGTGCCAGACATCATGCAGCTTTCCCCAAAACCGTATGGGTATGCATCCGCAGGATGGTAACAAAGAGCACAAAATAACATAATATACCTGTTTGATAGATGCCAGAGTTCAGAGAGGCTCGGAGACAAGGAATATTTTTCATAAAGTTCATGGGAGAAAAATACTTCTCGGCCATTTTTTGGTGCAATATCCCTAATAAAAAAAATTTAAAATAAATATGTTGCAAAACAAACCAAAAAATTAAAGGCCACATTTGCCTCTGACAAATAAAACCCAGAATTAATTTATATTAAAGAAAGAGGCTACCTACACAGTGGCTCCAGATTTCCTCTTTATGGAAATTAAGTATGTAATAAATCCTTATGGTTTCAATAATAACATATATATTCTTCACAGTACAAAAGAAGAATTTCATTAATACAAGATATCAATTCTAGGTATGGTGAGAGAAATTCTGATGAGTTTCACACTTTCATATGTTCATGAATCAAAAACAAACCTTGGGTTGGAACCGCTGGAACTTTTGAGAAAAATACAGCGGTTTTAATTTTTCAGAAGAGTTGTTCTTGTCTTCTACGCTGATCTGACCTTCTATACTGTCTTTTTATTTTTCTAATATAGCCCTTCCAGTGTAGAGGGTTTATAAAATCCCAACCTTCCTAAGCTACTGTGAAAGGTATGAACAAGTATTCTATTTACGTCTTACCTTACAAACTAATTCCAACCCACCTCGCCTCTCTGGGGTTAAAGAGCCGAACTACGTATTTGCAGGGCTTTTCGTATTAGAAACACGAGCAACGTCCCGGCCCTGAACCCACGCCGTGGATTTACAGGGCCTCAGAGCCCCTCAGCTGGGAGCGCACCCCGACCCACAGCCCTGCGCGCCTCCCGCTCCCATGCCGGGAGCCACTGGGAATGGCGCACGCGCCCTCGGGGCGGCAGCCGGCGGGGTGGGAACCGGGCCCGCCCCACTCCTCCCGGGCCGCGGCGCGTTCTGCTCCCGGCGGGGCCGCGCGGAGCCGTGTCCACCGCCCGCGCCTCAGGCGCGCCCGGTCGGGCCGCTCGGGAGAGGGAGACACGCTCACCATGTCAGCGGCGGCCCTGCGGCCGCCATCTTAGCAGAGCCCTCAAAGCAGCGGCTTCGCGGTTCCCTGTCTCCCCGCCGCGCTGGCCAATCAGCGCCTGGCGCGTGATCACGTGCTCTGAACCAGCCAATAGGAACGCAGGCTCGAGAAGCGCCTCAGGGTATGGCCGCCATTTTGTGGAGGGCGGAGCAGATGATGGCGTGGAGCCGAACTGTGCGGGGAGATCTGCTCCACGTTCACGGGCGGGGCCGAGGCGGAGCCTGGGCAGGAGGTGGATGTCCTACGAGGCACATTCCGCCCCTTCCCGGCTGTTCGGAGGTGGGACCCTGGGCAGGGGGTGGGTGTCCCGGGCGGCTCCTGCCGCTCCGGCTGTGCAGAGGTGGGCATTGGGCAGAGTGGGCATCCCGGGCCACTTGTCTCGCCTCGGGTGTGCAGAGGTGGGGGTAGGTCTGTCACTGAGGGGTTGGAGCTGCGTGTGAGGGCTGAGATGCCCACGGAGGCTGCTGCGTTCATCAGCTTCCTCCTTCTCCTGGGCGTTCAGATTCCCTGGCTCACTTCTCGTGGGCAGAGCCCCAAAACCTTTTTTAGGGATGGGCAGGCTTCCCAGTGTGGTAAGATATGGAATTCGGGTATTCTCAGAACCCATAGGTCTGGGTGATGGAAACTCATTTGCTTGTGATGTTACAAGAAAAGGTGATGCCGGTCACTGGTCTAAAGATGGGGCAATGATGAGGGCAGAGTGTGTGCTTGGTGTCCTATGATTAAAACTGGGCACTATTACACAAATACATGAAAACACAGAGATGATTCAGAATGATTTCCAAACCCACCAACAAGGGAGTCTTCAGCTTGCTTGCAGATCAGTTTTAAGGCCAGTGATTTTAATTCTGCCCTCTTGATTTGTTTATCTTAGAGAAGCAGAAAGGTTTTCTATCCCACTGGATAGACCCACCCAGAGCCTAGAAGTGGAATTACCCCCTTGTAAGGAGTGATCTTACTTCCCAGCCCAGGTATGGTAACAGTTATATAGCTGAATGATGAGAGGCTTATCTTGGTGAATGTGGCAGCCTAAGTCCTATTTCAGGCTGCATCTCTCTAAAACCTGCAGTATATGGGGTTTTTTTATAAAATAGTGCTACTTCCTACCAGTGATCTTTGTACTTTCATGACATAAACATGAACATCAGGAAACACGTTTCCACTGTGAGGGTGACGAAACACTGGTGCAGGTTGCCCAGGGAGGTTGTGGAGTCACCATCCTTGGAAATATTCAAAAGCTAGGCACGGTCCCAGGCAACCAGCTCAAGGAGGCCCTGCTTGTGACCTCTGGAAGTCCCTGCCACCCTCAACAATTCTGTTGTTCTGTGAAATAACCGGAGGTCAAAACCACCACCTCCTACTGAACAGTTTAGCTTTCCTTATGGGCAGGCACAGGAAGGAGTCTTCAGTTTGTCTCACTTCAGAACAATTCCTGTGTTTTATAGTGAACTATGTGGTTCTTTATATAGCTGTTCCCTAACCTGTATCTCGGTGGTTAGGAACTCTCCAGTGACTGGGAAGACTGGGCTGGAATTATGCCCCGAGTATGAGAAAATTAAATCAGTGTTTTCAGTGTCTTGACTGCTGCAGACATGGAGCTGCTGCGGAACACATGGCACTGCTTAGTGCTACAGTTCTAAGAGTTACCACTTCCACTACTGTTTTTGTAGAGTTGATCTGTAGGTGAAGGCTGCTTCCAGATACAATGCTTTAAAGATGAATGCTAGAATCTATTTCTGGATCATGGTCAGGTGTATAAATACTGAGCTGTTAAAAGCTCCATCAAGACTGAGGCATTTCTGAGTAGGTGCAGGAGAATTTCACATGCCTGAAGTCTTAAGACCAAGCATGCTGCTGACACATTCAGGTGTTTCAAAGTTAGCACAGCAGAGGGGAGTTGCACCTTTGACTGTTGATGCCTAAATTGTATTAAAACTTCAATTTTGATACCCAAATCCTCATTTAGATGTATCCTGAAGTAGTATTTCTGCTGCGAGAGTTCACTGGGAGGGCCCTGTGCCAGATTTCTGTTATTTTACACTTGATGTAGGGAACTGTGATTTCAAACAAGACACCTCAAGTAGAGGGAAGCTACATTAATCCACATTCATTCTGAGAAGGTTGAAAGCTCTTGTTGGCCAAAAGAGGGGCTTAAAAGGTGTTTGGGGGTCATCTTGTTTCCCTGCTGCCGAATGAAACACGATGTATGTGCTTAAACAGCTCTAATATACGTGTAGCCCAATTTTGTATCAGTGCATTCCTTAAGGAACAAACCTAATAAACCACAATTCAGAAAAACAAGCAAGATGCTGCTGACAAAAAATTAAGACAGATTTTTCCATTAGAAGCTGAAGTTTTATTACAGGATAACAGTACATAAAGCACATCTAAAATCGATGTGTTCAATGCACTTAATAAAGGTAATGTAATATTAAAGGTACAGTTTCTAAGTACAATATAACAACATTCATATTAGAATGAAAATTGGAGTATTTAAAAGACAACATTAAATCTCTTATTTTTACAGTCATATTTACAAAATGAATCAAAATACTTTTTTTGGGACCGAGTAAAATAACAAACTTGAATATAAGCAGGCTATCGTGAGTTGGAAAGGTCCATGGAAGGGAAAAGTGAAGTGATTGGGTAAAGATCATTAGCAAAGGTTTAGTACAATACCACTTTAGTATTCCTCTTGATGGCTTACATTTTATTGTGGCTAGAAAAGGAATTTATACATACTGTACACATAACAGACAGCACATATTTACATGTACAGTATAATTGCATTAAACTTGTGTGTATTTACAGAAATTTGAGCATATCACTCAACGAGGTTTTTAAGTCTGTGTGCTTACTCTTCAATCTGATGTATATTTGTAATCAGCATTTATTCTGGCGTTGGTACGTTGAACATTTAGTAAAGAGGGAGGATAAATGTTAACCAAATGGTTTTGCATAAATATATCAAACTATTAAAACAATAGGGAGAATGCGTTCCTGGCATTACGCATAGGTTGGTACGTACAAATTTAAGAGTGAGTCCTTTTCTCTTTGAAAATATCAAAAGGTGACTTAAATCAAGAAGGGAAAACAAAATTGTCATGGCTTATATTTAAATAAGATTGTAGCTTCAAGAGGTTTTTATAATTGTCCTGATAGTGTTTGCAGTTAAACATTCCACTTATGAAAATATACCCATGGTGCAGTAAAGTTTGTTTTTGTTTTTAGGTCAACAGTATGTTTGCTGTTTAAAAAAAATTATTTATATATATATATTCCTTGGATTGAGGGTATAAAAGCAGTGCATGGAAGCCAAGAACCATGGCTTTAAAATTCACTACCTTCTATTATCAAAAAGTGCAGTAAACAGAAACATTGTTATTAATAAATTGCTCAAAAATCTTTGCTAAAGATCTTATAAATTCAGTAATATTACAGAAAAGTTCTAATAAATATTTAAAAGGTTAATTACCTCCTTAGTTAGATATTTGATATCCATCAGTTTTTAAGAATGAACATGAAAACAGTATCTAGAATGAAAGGAACAGGGGATAGGAATACTTTGAAGGGTATATGACTACGTAAATTAAGGTATACATGAAAAAATAAAAACAAAACCCCCATACCTGACAAAACGTTGCAAATTCCACTTCTTAATGAACTTTAGTTGCTACTGGCTGTCCTTGGATATGTATGCATGGTGCATAAAGCATATCCAGGGACTGAATTTAGCCATCCATCTATCATGGCAGATTTACAGAACATTCCTATTTACAGTAACTGGAGTTAAGTGTGTAGGCATGGCCCAGTAACATCCGCAGTCTGAGTGTGTACAGATCCTCTTTAAAGTGAGGAGGGAGGAAGGCACCCAGCAGAATAACATCTATAAATTTCCGATGCAACAACAGGATAGAATTCTCCCAGCAAGCCAAATAACCACCTCCCTTTCAGACAGACAGCGTATTGTAATTATTTTATACTGACAGGTTAGATGTTTTTCTTATTTTTGATACAATACAGGCAGACTGTTTTAGTAACCAAAAGGATAACAAGCTGGACAGAACAGTTTTAATAATGTTAATAATTAATAATGTTAATAATGTAGAAAAAAATTCTACATTTGATATCAAGTATCTGTACCGGTGAAGTAATTTTCTCCTTATTAAATATACTATAGAATAATTTATATAATGACACTATGCATTTAAAGAGAAAACCATGTCCCAAATCTTGTACTCTGATACAGGTACTTGTTGGGCATATGTTGGTGTATATATATATATACACAAATATATATATTTATATATAGTTATACTCAGTGAAATTAACAAGACCCAAAGGTGGTATTGTCTAGGAATAAAAGGGGTTTGTTTCTTTTTGTTCACAAAAGTAACTTATCTAGCACCACACATCAGAAAAACACAAAAATAGCACACTCTAGTTCTAAACAGCTATGTCTAAAATAGATTATATAGTAAAACAGATATTATACAGCATAATGTGGTATTTGATAAACAGATAAATATTTGCACTGTGTAGGCTGTTTATAGTATAATTTTATCTATACAGAATGAAAGCAAAAAGTTAACTGTATAGAGGTGAGCAGAACAACATTAAATATTATGACTCCAAAGCAGAGACAAAGTTAAGAGTTGAAAGAATAGAGCAAGATAAAATGTTTACAGGCCATTACAAGTCCTTAAATTAGTAGTAAAATAAGGAATCAGTTGCTCAAGTTTAAGAAAGCAGTAAACAAGAGATTGCATTTACATGCAGATGTCTAAAACTTGTATTTCTTTTAAATCTATGCACAAAAAGTCATTTGTTTTTATTGCTTGACATTCAGTTATGGCTAGAATATTTTTAACCTTTTTTTTGTACTTTGGAAACAAGAATATTGTTAAAGGTGCCATAAAAATGGACAACATTGAAAACAGTTTGCAAATAAACCACCTAACACTGCAGTTCTTTATACATTTTAAAAAGCCTTGTCTGGGGTTTGTCGTATGTTAAATATATTTAATCTGGGAAAATACATTGTAGCTTGAAGCCTCCCATTGGCCCAAACATCCAATACAAAAACACATCTCCAGAAAAGGAGCAGGCAGACAATACAGTTACAAATAAAGAAGCAGCCAGTTAATGTCCTAATACTTCAAATATTGACCACTGTTCTGTAACTTGTTTCTAAATCAATGTAGAAATGAGGAACATTTTGGATTTAGAAAGGTGTACAGTACGTATGCCTTTTTGTGAAATAAAATTCACTGTATTGCTTATGAATTCTCTGCATTAGATATAGATAGCATTACAGATTGCAAGTTCCTGTAAAGTTTGTGCATCTACATTAAGACTCTGTGGGGTAATTCAGGGTAGTGTTTCTCAAACCGAAAGTCACAACTGGTTGTTTGAACGCCGCCCAAGTGTTTAGATTATGATCAAAACACCCTGCCAGGCACACCCAGCTCGGTTCTTTGAGAAGTGCAGCTTCTGCAGCGCAGAGCACGTGCTGGTGCTTGCTACAGGAGTGTGCTGGGCAGGGAACTCGGGAGCTGCAGCTCAGTCCCACGGCCTGGAGGAGCTGCAAAAGCCGGCTGGGGGCTGCACTTTGCATTTGCAGGGGCCGGAGAGTTCCCAAGCACCTGCAGCAGCTTGGTTCCTTCAGTTAGGAAATGCTGCCAATAATTCCAGCTGATTCACACTCCCTGCCCCAGGAAACGTAAATTAATTCCAACACAGAGTGCCCTGTGCAGAATTACAGCCCACAGAGATTGTGCTTTCAGAAACCTTGAGAAACACTAACATAGGAACACAAGTATACATAGGACACGTGAACACTGAAAACATGCAGATGTTAACAAAAAGTGTGATGTCACACATCAAGTTGAACAACTTGATTGTGAAGTTCAGCTTGAAGAAGTAATAAGATTATCAGGGAAGACATACAAGTGAATATTGTGGCAGAAGAAGTGAGCCTACGAGTATTGATCTGAAGCCTTTATCATGTTTTGTTTCTTATTTGGATAGCCTACTTATTGCTATAAAGTTATTGCTATATTCTACCAATGATAAAGGCAAAAAAAAAAAAGACAAACAGCAACATTACATATGGAAAAGGTAGAATACAGCTTCTGTTTTGATGTTAAAATTCTATTTAGTACCTGAATAAAGTTCCAAAGTTAGACTGTATATTATATTACGTACTTTTCCCCTCAAGTCCAGTGACTTAGCATTACGTAGCAAGCCATTATCACAGTACTAGAATTAAAGCACATACTGCAAGAATTTTTAAATAAATACTCATTTACATTTTAAAACTTTACTTTTTGTTGTTGTATTTGGTATCTGTATGCATTTGCCCTCATTTCCACCAAATGATTTACTGACAGGAATATTTAAACAAAAAGAAAGTAAGAGGCTAATATTCAAATATATTAATGGATGAAACTTTAAAAGTAATAAATATTAGTATTAATAATTAAAAAGTAATTCTAAGAGTTATATTTCTCCAGCTAAGGAAAATAAAGATGTTCTGTGCAATCTGAATCAGCTAGCGCAGGTAGAATTTCATACAATGAATATTCAAGAGAAAATTGCTTATTATTTTTGGATATTGTATAGTAAGTGCTGTTTCTTGACATTTCTATTAATAGGTTTATCTACATTGGGGAGTTTAGGAATGTCTAGGGAAAAAATACATGTCGTTTGCACAGCTTACACTGTGTAACCTGTTTTGTTCATCAAGTACAGACTGGGGACTGTCTATGCCAATCCAAAAAAAGATATTGTAATGCTTGGATCACCCCACTACATAGTTAAAACATCTTACAGATTGTCCATTCTAAGAGTATGTTTAATTGATGTGCAAGTGTGTAAAGAATGTGAATCAGCAATAGGACTTTTCTTCTGCTGAAGATGCCAGAACACCAACTGATCATACTTACTTAGCACTTGTCTGCTTTGGAAAGCCATTCCTAGCTAAACTTTACTGTCAGCTTGTGAAACCCTAAGTACCATTTCCCTATTTATTAAGCAATCTAAAGTAACCAACTGGAAGCTGTATACCCGTGAAAAAACCCTCAAAGATACTGGAAAACTGGGGCTTTCTGCAAGCAGACAGATTTGACGGAGAAATCAAATTCACTCTCTTCCCAACGTAACCAAAGTCTTGAAGCCTTGCTAGTTTTGTTCATAGTTGTTTATTTGCTTCTCTAGTTGCATTTTCAAAAGAATGTGCAATCATAAAACAAAGCTAATTGGGACATGCTTCCAGCATCCTATAGTTTGGTACTGGGAGACTTCCTAAACTTTGCTGGGTTTTGGTGCCATTGTAAGATCACTTGGAATTGCTGTGTTTGATGTACTAGATATGAAAATATCTTCAGCCTCAGTGTTTCTTTCCAGTCAGGTTTTGGCTTTACCATGAAATATCTGCAACAACAACAGACAACATTTGAAGTGTTGTTCTTGTATTCCTGCAGATCTGTGTTCCTTTCTATGTGACGTCACTGCTGAAACGTAATAATGACCTTTTCATTCTTACTGTACTCTCGTAAACTGACTCATTTTCTTTGACAGTAATTTAAATACTAAAAAGCTGTTTCCTATTGCAGAACACTGAATTTCAGCTGGAAAAGTAGTCCTATCATTATAAAAATGTCCAGAGGGTACTGAAGTTAATTTCAGTCATTTATTTAGTGGGTCAGTATTTATTTTCTAAAATATAATTGTAAAATCTTTGCGCTGTTTGGAGTACTTCTGTTTTGAGCAAAATACCGACCAAAAAGCAGCTCTGCTGCAAAAGTGAGCAAGAGAATGAGGCACGCATAGAGCATTGAGTGTTTTAAAAAAATATCCAGTTCTCTTGTGCCTGGGGGCAGAGGGAAGGAAAGAAATACTAGCATATTTTTTAAAAAGTAATTTGTTCCACCAGCAGTACTGGCCACCCTGTTGAAGACTTTTAGAAGATCCCTGAGCACATTAGTTTCTGACTCATAACCCCAGCTCCAAAATGATAGGGCTTCTCTTGTTGATCACGAGATGGATTGTCATTCACAGTTAAGTCAATCATAAGGTGCTTATCTATTTACCCTTCTTTTCACCAATCAGCACAAAGAACTGTCAGAAAATAACTTTTATTTTTCTTTTTTAAATAATAAAAGGGCACAAAATTTAAACAATCAATGTTTTGTGACAGTGGTTTAGGATTATTATCTGGCTGCCCCTCAACAACAGACAAGTGATTCAATCGACATTCCTTAGCAAAAACAAAACAAAAAAAAACAAAAAAAAAAAAAAAAAAAAAAAAAAAAAAAAAAAAAACAAAAAAAAAAACAAAAAAGAAAAAAAAAAGAAAAAAAGGAAAGAAAAGAAAAAAGGCAAAAAAAAGAAAAATCCTGTACAAATATGTATTTTTCCCTGAGGGATCAAGGTTACACCCGCAAGTGCTCTATGTACATATTGCACTGTAGAGGAATGAAGAACATGTGCAAAAAAAGCAACAATGATTGAAGCTTACTAATCAAACCTTTTAATCATGACTGCTATGTCATCTTGCATTTTGGAATGTCGGAACACAGCTATTCCTTTAATCTAAAATGTTAAAAAAACCCCAAAACAGAACAAAAAAGAAAGAAAAAGAAAAACACACCTCTACTATGGCACATTCAATGAAATAAAAAGTTTTCCAAAGACAAATAGACAAATTCCATCAAGAAAATAATACAAAGTTCGTTCGTTTGTGGTTTTTTTTTTTGTTTTTTAGAAAAATTACATTACTTTCTTTCATTGTTTCACATTACAAAATCTTTTTTTTTTAATGTTTACACAAATCACATTTTATTGCAGGAATATTTCAAGTGCCATCAAACATTTATAGAAGGGTTAAAAAAATAGAAGTCTCTCTAAAGTGGTCCAGACAAGGCTTTGTATAGAATAAATCTTTTTTTCCACCTTCTATTTTTGACTTAAGTATTTTGAATACATTTTCTTTATTCCATTGACACTTAACAGCCTAGAAGCAGCCGCTCACACGTCCCACGCATACACTCATGTGCGCACACAATGGACTCTCTCGCACACACACACACAGGTGCACATACACAGATATCTTGGTATCCATACTAAGACAGATAAGCTAATAAAGAACAACCAAACTTAAAAACAGCCTCCCTTTTTACCTAATTTCATACGTCAAACAATGCTGGAGCTCATGACATATGTTAGGGTGGTTCAGATGGCAGTATAGTCTAGTAGCTCTTCCTAGAAAGCCAGAAAACATCTCCAGGGATAGATGTAACTCCCAAGGAAAAAATCTTTGCAGACTCTAAGGACCAGGTCATCAAAACTTAAAATATTATGTTCAGTGTCCTAGTGTTTTTATTTGTAGTGAACTGGGCAGATGATGAAAATACTCATGTGAATATCCACTGACCTCCAGTGTTTTTTAACTGGTTGATCATCTGATACCAGGCCACAGTCCCAGGGATTTTGCAGAGGGAATTTCCTCTGCTGTGCTGGGTTCTCATATGGCCATCTCTGACCAGCCACTCTGGTGTTATTCTGAGTCCCCTTGCATAAAAAACTCCTTGGCAACAGATGTCTTACCCGTACATCTGCTGTGCTGTATCCCTTTTTTCCCCTCTCCATGAAGAGCAACTCAAAAATTATACTCTATGGCCAAGTGGCTGTTAACTGTGACCAGGAAAGCTAAGTTACTTGGGGTGTGTATGTTCAGCCTGATTTAACAAGGTCCCAGTACACATGAGCTCCCACAAACAAAAATGACTTTCTGGCCTGGAAGATCACTTTCAGCTAAGGCCCTATCTGAAACCTTTTTATTGTTATATATTTTAGTAGTAAATGCTCCAAGACTTGTATTGTCAATGATTTATGAATGTAAATATGCTAAACAGATTCCAAACAAAATCACTGGCACCTAGATGCCTGGTAAAGCACTAATATTCATCACGAAAAGGTAAGAACAGGATGTGATTGAAAACTAATCCCCAAATATTTTGCCTGGTAGTCTACATTGTCAGAAGTAGGAGTTGTATCTCGCTCTCTAAAAAAAGTACAGGTCTTACTTCATTATTCATTAGTTGACACTGAGATTAAGTTTAGTTGATCTTTACAGGACTAGCACCTAAGGCTGGTCACATTCAGAAAACATTTGTTAGTTAAAAGGGGTGCTTCAAAAATAGGAACACACATTAAAATGCAAGTACCATATCGTGCCAGTTACTCCAATAAAGTAAACAATGATCCTAGGAAAAGCATTTCAGTGGGAGTGGAGAGAGCATGTGCTGGGGCTGTGAGCCACCTCTTCAGGAGCCCGCAGGATGGAGCAGGAAAAAGACAGCTCTACGGACTTTATCCAAAAGCCCTCTCCTGCCCCATCCCAGTGCTCACAGAGCTCCCACACCCCAGGGCACACTGCTCTGAGGAGGAACCGTGATGCTCTCCTCCCACCCTCCTTTCGAACTCTAGAGATGAGTGATAGCTGTAACCTTCCCTGATGTGCTAGACTGGAACATTTTTAGTAAGTGTAAGTAAGTAAGATTAATGTCTCAATTTGACCCCAAAGGAAACATTCAAATCATAAAATAAACCTGTATTTTGCTAATAAAAACCCACTGAGTTGATTCTCCTTTTAAAATACTTAGGCTTCAGTGTGCTTCTAGTCACTTGTTACTTCTCAACAACTATAATATATATAAGAGATTGTTTACCCTTGGAAATTAAAGCAGTAGGGCACATTCTGTCTCATTCCTTTTCTTTTTTTGAAGTTCCCAGCTTTTGCTTAGGTACTTCATCAGAAACTGCCTTTGTGTTGGCCTACAGGGCATCCAGTTAGCATCTTCATCTCATCTAAACCCAATTATACACCTCTGGCTCAAACAGCCAGAGTTGAATTTGCGATGTCATTTATGTGAATCTGCTTCCTTCAGAACTACATTTACTGCCAGCTTTGCTCAGAGACACAATTCTTCCTGAAGGGAATGGTAATTAATAACACTGCAAGATTCAGCTCATTGGTTGGTTATGCAATACAAGAATCTGAATCACAGAATGCAGATTTCTGATATTAATGATTTCCAGGCTTGTACCGAGTACAAACCAGTGCTTTCTAGCAACAGTGTGCCTTTCCTTTCTTAGTCTGTCCCCGTCTGATCAACTTTAAAGTGCGTCTTTTTAAACAAGGAGAGAACAGGCTTCTCTGTTCAGCTCCCTGAAACTGAACTGCTGGATGCTGGAAGAACAGGGGTCAGTGTATCTGCAACTCACTCAAGTCAAAGACAGACCTATAGATTTTGACAGGCTACAGCTTGGCATTTGAAGACATTGTTTACGATATGGAGTACAAAAGTATGTAATATTACGTAATAAAAATTATTTTTCTGCAGACACGTCATACACACATACTTTTACTGTAGATACAGACTTGGATAAATACTTTCAAACCTGGATTTATGGTGGGCAGAAATACACTATTTGATAGCCTGATTTTCAGAGATGCTGTGTTACTCATTTGTAAATGATCTGTAATTAACACGTTTAACTCTGAGTGGAAACTCGGAACCTTTGAAAATAAGGCTTTTGACTTTGAAGCATCCAGGTTTGAAAGATTTGAAAATAAAAGTACCTTTGAATTTAACTTCTGAAAAGATTATTTTAATGTAGAAAATTGTGATTATTTTCAACTCTTTTAAAAAATCTGTAACCATTTCAGGATATGACCAGCCTCTCTTTAAAAGTAACATGGAAAACAGCAGCATAAATACCTCCCAATGTACCAGTACCTGCCAAACCTTTTTCAGTTAAACTTGAATTTCTGGTGCACATGCAACACAACAATGAACACGCTAGCATTTAATTTAAAGAAAAAGGTGCAAAATGAAAGTGCCTTATCAATTCAACAAGAAAAGCTATACCAGTAACTACATTTTATATTAATTAAAACAATATATAAACAATATCTCTTTTGCTATATATAGTCTTCATGCCCATTTACCCTGTAATATATTATAATGCTATTGTTGCTATTGCTATGGACCCTTTTCATGCCATTCTGTCTACTGGCAAACAGTGGTAGGTGAAAAAAAATCGTCCTTCATGAAACAATGAGCAAGTTGTGCAAACTGATGCTGAAATCTCTGCAACGCACACCAGTCGCTGATTATTAGGTGGACTCTGTTCTGACCAACAAATTGATTGTTCTGTCAAAAGTCTGGGCAGTGAACTACAGGAGAAAACAACCTTCTGACATTAGTACCCTCAGTCTGTGTAAACAGAGGTCAAGGATTGAGAAGTTGAGACAGAAAAAGGGTCCATATTTGTAGGCATAATGGAAATCATATGCATGAGAAAAACAAGTTCAACTTTGTTTCATTGTTTCCCATCCTTCGCCTGACCCCGACCGCCAAGAGATGTGCAGTGTGTTGGCTCCCTAGGTCTGTGCAGGGCCATATAAAGTGTCTTGGTTTTCTTTCTTTTTTTTTTTCCTTTTTTTTCCTTTCTTTTTGTTTTAATGTTTGTACTTCAGACATTCTAGAAGTGCTTAGGTGATACGTTTACCCATCAATTTGCATTGCTGGCTCAAACTCTGAAGTGAACAACTCCTTGTAAAGTGGAGGAAAATGAAGTCGCACAATGTCTGGGTATATTGCTTTAAATGCCATAAGCTTTTCTGTATGTCGTCCACACAGTGCTCTTAAAGTAGACACTTTGCATATTAACTGTAAAAAAATGAACACAAGTCATATGGTCATACATGGAACCAGGTCTCCCAATCTTGCTGTAAGGATTAAAGCTCTCCCAAACCAAATTATTTACCTTAACAAGGACATTTCAGATGCACAGTCATGGATATTTGCTAAAAGTATTACAGTAATGGACTCACAGCTATTTGTGAAATAATCTTTTATAAGTTCTAAGGAAAACGTGGCATTAGGTTTCCTCACTGGATTGATAAACAAGTATTTCAGGGCTGGATCTTCATTCATTAAATTATCCTCTTGGAAGAAGGCAATCCCAACTGCTTTTAAACCCACTGTGAATAATATGGAAGGAACTGGCAACGCAATAGATTACACTTATTTACCTTAAGCCAGATAAGGTGAAAAATATGTACTTCAAAAATATCACAAGGGTACTCCCTGAAGTATTTGTGTCAAAGCATATGGAAGACTCTTTCTTCCAACAGAGGTATCCAAAGTATACACTGAGAGAAGAATGACATGAGCTAGGATTTGAAATTAAGAAAATCTGCAGAGCCTGGGCTGGCCCATCCTGCTTCTACTGTAACTAATTCTGTGGTGTGAAATGAAGCATAAGCTTTCTCCCTGAGCAGCGGTGTAAAAGCAACTATCTCTGCAAGGTAAAAGTAAAGTGCCTATCTTTCCCCAGTTCCTCAGATTTACTTCTTGTAGCATCACACCACTTTCCCATTTCTGAGAAATTACAAGATACTTCAGATTAGTATAACAGTAGGTAGTGCCTCTTTTTCCTAGACATCAGCATTTGGAAGAACTGAGAAAAAGGCTGTGTGGGGAACTTCTTACGGAAGTCTGAAAAACAAGTTTAGTTTGTGTCTTGCATGTTATAACAACTTAATTGTCATGCGGGCAGAGATTCCACAAGGATTAAGGCATGCATGTTGTAGCACTGAAATAGTATTCTGTGTGAACAGAAGTGTTGTGTAGAACTACGATAAAAACTTTCATCACTCTTCATGAAGTTCCACATAAAAATAATCCCTTTCAGACCATTATCAACCTTGTTCCCTAGAACATCATCATTTCACCCCTTCTAGGTTTAAGTAAATAGTTTCAGATGAGCAGCTCGATTTTGAACAAAGAATTCTGGGTTTATAAATAAATTAACTGCATATGAGCTTTTACCCCAGGATCAGGGCAACGTTCAGATTAAGCCACTCTTTTCACAGTCCTGTGACATGGCACAGGACGATTCTTACCTTTGTTAGAATTCCATCTTCTCGGTGGTTCTTCTGTAGGACGTGCTGAAGTGCTAGCTGGATCTTCTGTTGGAGTTTTTCAATTTTTACTTTCTCCTGAAGCCATGAGCGATCTGAATATAAATGGAGTTAAAACCTCTAGTAATGCACACATGGATCACAGTGCACCAGGAAGTACTATGTCTATTACAGATGCATTTTTCCTGTTTGCAATCTTCCTTCCACTTGTTATACACTTTCATATAGAAAAGGGGTTTCAAAATTAATAGGTTTTGAAATACGTTTATCACATGCACTTAAAGTTACTTTTATAAAGCCCTTGTTTAGGAGACTGCAAAGTATCTGAGTAAGATCTACTATTCATTTGCTAAGAAAATCTGTAAAATGCAGGGTGTTTACAACATGAGGCTGGCAACTTTGTACTGGAAAATGAATAGATCATATAGTGAACAAGTAATTGGAGAGGATCTTCTTGCTAAGATCTTCTAGTACTTACAGAAAACCAACAGAACTTACAGAACTTAGAGTGACTTACAGAAAAATCAGATGCAAAGATTCAGCTATTAAAAAAAAGCAGCTAAACTTCCTGGCAGAAAAGTAGTATTAGCTGCTACATTCCCTGTGTGACAGAACTGTAGGGCTCTGTGGCTTGCTAAGACAAAGAGCTAACACACTTCCTGTCTGGCCAACAGCATGAGAACGTATTTGTAATAGACTCAATAAATCTACCATTGCTAGCAGACTTTTCCATCACCACTCCTGACTCCACTATGCAGCAGTCTGAATTCACAGACTTCCTCGGGTGTCAGCCCAGGAGCAAACTCACTTTCTGCCCCAGTATCTTGTTGCACCTGACCTAAGAAGCCTTCCCAGGACCTGGAGCACACTGTGAACATCGGCCTGTGATTATAAACTTACTTTAGCCACAGGCATGGCAGACCCAGGCTGACTCTTGGGATGACTTGGATGTCTGGCACCATAATTCTCAGTGTCCCTAGTCGCACAGTGGGGACAGATACCTAAATTACTTGGGTGTCTTTGTACCACACTAAAATGGCAGTGCTGGAGGTTTTCTTTTGTGCTGAAGCTGCAAGCTCCCACACATGGAAAGCTGACTACGGGAGTTCACTAACTGCCTGTCACACTAGGATTGGCCCACAGGTCTCACTCTTAAAGGCTTTGCACGGAAGCTGAGTCCTCAACAAGGTGAAAATGTGGAAAACAAGGGCTTAGATTAAGATTTCCAACTTAACAAATTGGTTCCTAAATTCATAGTTTTAATTTGTTTATTGAAATAATTTTGGTGAGGAGATACTCAAAAAGATGATGACATTGCCACAATGTCTGATAATCTTAATGTTATAATTAAAAAGACCTCAAAATAAAAACAACCTCTACCAAATAAACCGAGAGGAAACCTTCATCTCTTACCTGCTGACATTAAAACAAACGCAGAAAACAAAGCTATCTCATCTTCTGTCAGGTGCATAGAACATAAACTTTTTCCAAATTCAAACACAAAGCTAATGAAGTCTTCACAACCTGCCAAAAAGAAGGTACAGCTCTTGTTACATTGTTTAAAACTACGTCAGAGCTAGAGTTGTTGATTTATTCTGATGGAGATGAGAAATAGATATAAAACACTTCATAGATGAATGGTCTTCTCCTTAAGGACTGTGAAGTGATGGCAGTGAGATCTCACTCATCCTTGAGGGTATTAGTCCACTCCCACAAGTCCCCAGCTCCCACATCCTGGCAGCCAAGATTCTGAAGGTTTTTGCACACTGTATCTTTTCTACATTGGGTTCTTGTGGGGTAAATATGGATAAATCTCAAGCCATTTATTTTCAAGCTCAAAACTGGTTTATCTTTGTTTCTGTTCTAAATGGAACTTTATCACATCAGTGTGGACTGAAGGCTCAAAGTGTGGACTTAGGTTCTGATTTTAAGATTATTGAGCACACAGAGTGGGGGGAGAGAGAGGAGGCACACAAGGCACATGCAGGAGGCAAAGGGAGAAGCCAAGGTCTGACTGAACACGGTTCATGCAGAAGAGGAACTCTGTCTCCTTCCATCCATTCTCTTGCTCACACAGGTGTTATTCAGGTTACTGCTGCTGTCACACATGCAGGTACACAGTCTTTAAAGTGAGCCCTGCTCTTAAGAGGATCACAGCCTAAGAGAAGAGGGTTTTCCTCAGCCTCCCCAGCCTAAACTTGTGGATACAGCTGGTAACAGATCCAAGTTATATTTCCTTAGAACCCAGAATTGTTTGCACTCTGACCTTGTACCTTGAGGAGTTTTAGAAAGGCAGAGAATACTTCAGTAATTGTCCAGCATTCTCCACTGATGTATTTTCACTGCCCTCCAAAATGGCTTACAGCCCAAACCTATACCCAGTGAATACATCCTTCTAAAATTAGCAAAAATACATGGGAAAAAAATTTCAAAATTGTAAGTAGTTCAATTTAAAAAATTATTCACAGTATTTTACCTGCAAATAACTGGACTTAGCACATTTAAAAACACCATTAACATCTTCAAAGTAGTAACATCAGTATATCCAAAATTAGCTTAAAATCTGCTGCCTTTTCCAACAGGATATATAAAGTGTTACATTAGATATGAAATCTCAGCTTCTCAACAAGTGAGTCCAAACTGCTGTACCCTAATCAAAATGCTGAACTTCAGCACCAACAGCCCTTTACTGCAGAGAGTTAAGCAGTTTTACCTCCTGAAACCAGCTTGGCCTCAAACAGAGCCAGCATGACAGCTTACAAAACACTAGTTTGAGCTCCAGAACTCTTTTATTTGAATACTATAGACTGATTTTTCAAAGCAGCTGTTTTCCCTTGCTTTTCCACCTTATTATTTTTATTTTTTTTATTCTTGTGGTTTGTTTTTTTTTTTTAAGACACAACACTTGACATTTCCTTACCTAAGGACTTGAAAACCTCTGGGCTAGCATACTTGCCATCAAAGTAGACTGTGTTGTTCTGGGAGTCAAAGGCACGGCACATTCTGATGAACACAACCTCTAAAGACCCTAAAACAGAAACAACGTATGTTTGACTATGGAAGGAGAGACTTCAGTTGCAAAGAGCAAGTGAGGATTTAAAAATAATGCTCTGCATTCATTATCAATTGAGTAGAGTAGTAAGTTGCTGTGGTGTAAGAGAGCATAGTTTGGTTTGCTGGTAGAATTAAAAGAATTCCCATAAACCCCTTTAGAAGTTTTTGCTAAAGCAACTTAGTTAAAGCTAATAAACTCTAGTGATGTTTTAGAGTAATGAAGTCTCTGAAGCCAGAGCAGCTCATTTAAATTTATGTTCACAAAGCCTGAACAGCTTGGTCCAGTATTTGTAACCTGCATTACTTCTACAATATCTTGCATAGATATTGTAGGAAAAAAAAAAAATCTGGATTTTTGCCTTGAAATATTCACTATTAACAATCCAAAAGAAAAAAAAAAATTATCCAACTTTTACATCTTAACACGCTCATTTCTCCCTTTGTCCATAATGAAAACTTAATAGGTAGACCTGAACTCCTTCTCCCCAGAATAACTAAGATGATGTTACTTCTAAGACAGACAATTTGCAAGGTTTTCCCTTATTTAATTTTAAATGACCATTGTACTACATATGAATATATGTGTATACAACCACTGTATGTAACATGTAACACCTTCCTCAGGCAAAACTAATAGAAGCAGACCTTAAAACTGACCCACATACCTGCTTTTAAAAGCACAATTTGATCATTTTGACACAGTTCCATAAAGCCATCAATGCGTTTGGCAAATTCCACTACATACTGTATAGCTTCTGTTATTTTGACTGCGCATAACTGCCACATTACCTCCCTTTGCTGTTTGAGAGAGAAGAGAAATTCAAAAATTACTAACCAAGCTTTGGAAACCTCATTGTCAGAAAGTAAAACTGAGCTAAATATAAACAAACAACAAAGAGGAGTGAATTCTCTCCAACACTCCACACTCCTGGCTACACTCTGCTTAAAAGACAAGGGGAATTGACCTCAAAGCCAGAGCCTCATGTGGATGAGTGACAATGCAACCATGGAAGACTTCTGCAGTCATGTCAGAAGAGATCCAGGTTGGAGTATTTCTATTTCATAATCCAAAAATTTCGAAGTGTAATGATTCTGGTCATTTCAGTGGGCATTTTATTCAGTGCATGAAAATAAAATGCCAATTTACACCAGCAAGGCATGATCATATTTTTCCTACCAGCTTCTCTATTTTGTACTGAATGTCAATTATCAACCTAGCTCATCTTCAGAAGGATACATATAAAGATGTTCATATGTGGAGATCATCTTGATAACAACATAAAGAAGGCATGCAAGTAGTGAGTTTTTCCAATGTTGATAATAATGCAGAATGAAATCACCTAAAGTAGAAAAAATTATGTTCCTAAAGGTTAAATATTCTTCTGTGGAAATGAAAAATATGTTCAAAGAACAGTGTGCTTCAGCAGTGCTTCCCAAGGCCATTTTCCAAAAGTAGCCAATTGGTAGTAGCTTGTGGATGGAAGGCATGTTGGAAATAACATTGATTAGATCTTACAATACCCTGGTGGCATGGCAGCACTGTGCTGCTACTCCACAGGTAAAACCCAAACACAGAGGGACAACTGGAGCATGAATCAGGATTAGTGAACCCCGAAGGCTGGAAATCTGATGGAGCTCTGTGTTTATAAACTCAAAATGAAACACAACATGTAACATCCCAAAACTTGGTGGCTTTGGCTTTTGTTGTTGTTGAGCCAGGAGATTACAAATTAAGAAAAGAAAATAACACGCCAATTAGGATTGAAAAAAAGTCCTATTGTTTCCTGTCCTTCTTTATCAGAGACAGGTTTTAGGAGATTGGCTTTGCCTTTTCCTATACTTGTAAAAATGACAAATGCAAGGATATCCCGATCATCTTGCTGCTTTTGATTCTAGTGTATTATTTTTTTTAAACACACAGAAATATACATTCCTGATAGTAAAGAGAAAGCAGTGAAAAAGTGAATTTTGCAGTGTGTTATGGAAATACCATGCTTTAAAGAAACCATGCCATAGCTTGGCATGCTTTTATACCTTGTTCTGATAGTTCTCAATTTCTTCCTGCAGAAAAGTTTGCCATGTTATCTGCTGTAACTCCTCTCTCAAGTACTGGCAAGTTTCCATGTGTGACTTGGAAATATTCTGTGCAAGATGTTCTAAAAGAAAGAGCAGAAAGCGACACACGTTAAAAATGCAAAGCTATACCTTCAGACACGAGAAAAGCTCGTATATTTCAGTTGCAACAGGAGGAGGGGAGAGGGTGAGCTGAGAGAAAACTGCTTTAATTTGAATCCCCTTGGAAGTGGTTTTGGGAAAGCACAGCCATTTAACGCCCGGCCGGAGGACGCGGCCGTGCCCGGAGCCGCCGGCAGAGGGCGCGCGGCGCACACGCAACGCTGCGCGCCAGTGACCCAACGTTTGGGAATAGCGGCAAAGCGGTGACGAGGGGGGACACGGAGACCTCAGGGGCACATCCGTCACTGGACACCCGGGCTCGGACATACACCAGGGAGTACGGCCGCAGGAAACTGGGAAGAAGCGGGGTGATGGACCCCTGAGTGATGGCACTCGAGTGTCCATGCTGAACGGCCATGCTGAACGCAGGACACTGTCAGGGACAGGGGACAGAATGGCACTGCCAGCCAGGCAGAGCTGCCAGTACCAAGGCTTTCCAATAGAGAAATACAGTTACCACCTATCTACCACTCTCTCAAACAGAACTCTTGTCCTATGAGGCTGTCTGGGAGGGAAAAGTGTCTTTTTTTTTTTCCCTACTCTCATGTAATTAAAAAAATATCAGGAAAATGCATCTATTAGAGAATCCAGATGATTAAGATAACACACTGAAAAATCACGAACACTAGGGGGTTTTTCCTTCAGCTTTAGAGTAGTTACCTAGTTTACTGCACGTGATTTAAGATTTCCATACAATGTTTTGATTCCAAATAAAATTATTTTCTGCTGCTACACTTGATTAAAAGACCCATAAAGCAGATTTACATTTATTAATACGACTTGGTTCCATGAATCTTTACAACCACTTTCAAAAGCCTGAATAGAATTTAGATACCCGAGTTCCACTTTTACTTTATCTTTCTCTGTCCTACCCTGCCCATTCAGGTGGGCCAGTTCTCCTATTTTAGCACGTGGTAAATAGAGGCCTGGGGACTTGTCTCACACAACTCTGCTTGTTAGGCCACTGAAAACGAAGGCTCAGACCCAACAGGAGTGGTGGTCACTACAACAAGGAGGTATTCTGAGGGACTGCAGTACTGGGTCTTCTGTGCAATCAGCTTTGTTTGGCAGTGATCAAACCCAACTCTTCACAAACTGAACTGCTGGACCAATTAGTCTGTTTAGATTCATGCTTAATGCCTTGGTAATCTGATGTAAGATACCACCTGAAAAGTCTTTAACATACAGATGAGGCAAAATCTGATTATATGTGCTACCTGAACAATCAGTAAGGTAGAACACAAGGTAATTTATACTTTCTTTGTCACCATAGCTTTGATGCATTTCAGAGCAATTGGGTTTTTTCAGAAGTGTGCAGTTAGAACACTTGTTCTTGGTAGCAGCAGCTGACAGCATGATCCCTGTGCCCTTGCAGGATGCAGGAGGTGAAATATTCCCATGTTATTCACCAACCTCCGCCTCAGTTTGGGACTGTATTTCAGCACACACCTAAATACTTTCATTGAACAGCCACACCTTTCTAAATTGAAACCTTCGTCTGGCAGACAAACATTCTTCAAATATTGCTCAGTAATGTCAATGCTGAGCACCCAAATCATGCTGCGCAGGGTTTAAATGAAGCACTATGTAAATAAAGGTAAGCAACAAGACAAACTTAGTTTAGGCCAGTGTTCCAAACTCAACACCCAGCCTACAAAGGAAAAACCTTTTTTTTTCCCGTGGGTTTAATGTAGATCTTTTTAATACTTTCCATGATAAAATTAGTAATCATTTCACTGACACAAAGCTGGTAGCATTGCCTGTGTCCTGACTTTTTCTTCTGATTTTTACCTATCTGAAATTATTTGAACTGAAGCACAATATTTTGGCTGTCAGGACAAATTACATTGCAGAGAACAGCATTCTGCAACATAAGGACATTAAAAAGTAAGCTTCTTGTGACTTCCTCTCTGCCAAATTTCTCAAAAGAACATAAAATAAACCACACAGAATTTTAATGTGGAATACCTGATTTTTCAAACTATTTTTAGGTTTTCATAATAACATAGTAAGAGAAAATGTTGCTTAAGCAAGCAAAATCAGTTTTAAATGCCTGGCTGCTTACATAAGTAATGGAATCATGAAACCACTTCTTTAATGTCCTGTTCCACTTTGTTTATAACCAGTTCACACAGCACACTAACTCCAGTCTCAGCTGTTGATAAGTCATACTTGTGGAATTCAGCCCTAGCGTAATCATTAAGGGAAGAGTTTAAAGTAGAATGTGCTAATTAACGCACATTTTGGTTTTTGTAAGGCTCTTAGAGAAACTATCAAAACTTGCTACATTCAAAAATGTCCTTCAGTATCTGGGGCCAGATCCTCTTCAACCAGTGACAAGAACTGCCCTCAGGTTAGCCCAGTGCTTTTCTCAGGTAAAGAGCAGAAGAAAATCAGTCTTATCACTTCTTGTTGGGAATAGCAGTGCTGAGGTAATGAAAAAGGAGATAAATTGCTAAAAAATAATCTGCAAATAAAGAAATGCCCTGTCTGTTTTCTCAGCACTAAAAATTAGCTTCTTAACCAGTATTCCGTGAGTTCTATTGCAAGGACTGAAAGCAAAAGGAACACTGGTAGAGCTCAACAATCACAGGCTCATGGGAGCTTTAGTCCAGAGCAGTAAGGAGTTCCCCGTGTGCCCCGAGATGAGGGTATTTACTGTGCACTTCACACAAGAATGCCCATACATGCCCACAGCTCTACTGAAGCAGCATTCTCGCTATCACCTGGCTACACGTGTCACTTCAATCCAAAGGGTACTGTTAAGACAATTACAATGGAAGCTTTTCTCTCTCATTACCTAATTCTGCCATGGACACAGTTGGAGAGGTCTCCCCATTTGTAAAAGAACAATAAGGGAAGAAGCCCGATGCTGGTGTGTAGTCACATATTGGTTCTGGTTTGATTCCATTAATATCAAGACCCGACTGATCTGGAGAAGGCTGTATGTCTAAGTAGAAGCTGCTAACTGCAGAGTCTGCTTTGCTACCTTCAGGGGTATGCCCATCAATGTAATTACTGAGGTCGTCATGTAGCTCTGTTAACCCATTGGTGGTGATATTGTATGTTGGTGTGAGTGGTTCTGCCTCTCCTGGCTGCTGCTGGTGATCCCGCTGCTGCTGCTGCATTCGGTGTTTCTGCACCTCGGCGTACAGGCTGTCCCTCTGCTTTTTTGACATCCGACCAAACTTTACAGCTGAAATACAGACACGCAATAGATTACATTTCTACACATCCACCACCACCTTTTAACTGTTTTGAGTCTTTAAACACTACGTGGAAGGACACGGCACAAACCCCAAATGTGCAGGATGGGCAGATCTAAGAACCACTTCTCAGTTACAGCTACGCAGCTGCAGCACCTGCTCTTTAAAAGGCTGTCTTGACATGCCACTGAAATGGACCATTAGAAGTCACTGGTTTAGCTCAATTCATTAACTTTCCACGTCTGTACTGGAAAGATTTTTCTCTTGTATGTCTGTTGAGGCTGACAGATGCATCTCTTCAGCATTCAAACCCTACCTAGAAAAGCAGAAGCTAAACCAGAACACACTGGCTTGAGACAACTGTCCTGTTCCAACCAGCTGTACATTCACACCGCAGAGTGAACCCAGAGTGAGGTGCCAACACATTGGGTCCATCTCAGCGTATCAATAGCAAGCTTTACTGATACTGGGACTAAAGCACGTAGGAAGAACCACCAAACCTGCTTTCAGTGCCGCTGCGACAAGCGACAGTGTTTAGTAGATCAGTAATTGTTAAGCCTGTGTGTGTGTGCATACAAGTGCCATGTGTGTATCTCCACAACATTACTATGACTTTGAGGAGCATTAGCTGTAAGCCAGCAGCAACTGGTTTGCAGCATCCAGGGAATTCCCAAGGACGAAGCATGTGATTTCAAGGACCTATATCAGCTGTAAAAGCCTCATCCTTTAAAAAGGCGACTACTGCCTTCTGCTTTCCTACAGGAAAGCAAACATGTTTGACGAACTAGTCATTAAATGATCAACTGTTTCAGGTTTTTAGTCTCATGGCCAATAAAAAAAGACAATATCACACAAGAACTAAATGTAATCTGGAAACAATCTCCTTGATCGAGCCTCATGTACCTAGAGTAACATGTGTGTATTTGTAGAAAATGCAGCACTGCTGTCACTGTGGCAGGGAAAAAGACTGAGTCAGATCTTCAAATGGGTAAGCGGTGGCAGCTCCGTTCCATCTGTGGGGGAGGCATGCAAGTCTCAGCTGCAAAGCCAGTTCTGACTGAATTACATAAGCGGCCGTTTGGCAGAGGCGGGCTTTCGTCACTACTCGAGCTGCAATTTTGAGCTTAATATTAACAGCACTGAAACATCTTTTCTCCAGAATTCTATCTTTAAAAAAACACTGCATTATTTTTCTCTTTGCATTTTTTCCATTATTCCTAATACACATATTTAACTTCTGTCGATACTGTGATGCAGTTCTGATCTGTGCCCATGCACCAGGCAGTGCTACTTGCAACTACAGTAGGTCACTTAAACTGGAATGAACATATAGAGGAAGCATTAATATTAGACTAAAAAACTGCATCTTCAAGAAAAGACCAGAGACAAAGCTCTTAATTGGGAACTGTAACAGCTAAGTAGGAACAAAGATAAATCCAAGAACTTTTTACATGCCCTGATTTATATACATTTATGTGAATATATAGCAACATCTAAAAACATACAGCATATAACATAGAAAAATATATAGAAACATCTAAAACTCACTTGATGATCTCAACTATCACCCCAATGCACAATTAGCATATAAATGCTATGTTTTTTGGTTTACCATAAATCCTACTACACCTTATGTTAGTTTTTGCAGCTAGGCCCCGAGTTAGCAGAGCTTACCATCCCGAGACATCCCCACAGCAAGGCATTTCTGTAAGCGACAGTGTTGGCAGCGGTTCCGACTGGTCCGGTCGATCAGACAGTTCTTCTGCCGAGGACACGAGTACGTGGCATTGCTCTGCTGACTCCTTCTGAAAAAGCCCTGGGATGCAATTGCAAAATACAAGTCAAGAAGCTGTTAACTGATGGAGCAAATAAAGACTCTGAAAGGTAGCGTACCTAACAGAAAATGAAGTTCAAGTGCTCTATAGTCAACTAAAGGAAGTTAAAGAGGGCTTTGTTGTTGTTTTTTTTTCCTCTCCTAGAAATAAACAAAAAACAGTAACTAGCAAGAAACAGTTCATTAAAAAAGCGTTGCAATACATAAAGGAATCACACTTTTTATTCACTGATTTTACAGATCCCATATTACATATGGTACACCAGCTGTTTCCAAATGAGATAAAACTAATTATAGGCCTAGATTTCCTTGATTTCCTGTCTTTCCTGGGTTAGCATAGTTCTCCGAAATAGGGAAGAATCAACAGCTACCACCCTGCTCTGCTCTCTGGAGTGACAGTGGCAGGCTCTTATGTTCAGCCTTGCCAGTGTGTGTATGTGTTTAAAAATACACAGCACGATGCTGAGCAGCTTCTCCTACAAAGAACAATTTCTTAACATGTTTTTTTATGGACTCATAGCATCATGAAGATTGGAAAAGACCTCTAAGATCATTAAGCCCAACCATTATCCCAGCACCACTGTGTTCACCACTAAACCCCAAGTGCCACATCCACACACCTTTCTGAACACTTCAGGGATAATGATTCCACCATTTCCATAGACAGCCTATTCCAATGTCTGCCCACCCTTTCAGTGAAGAATTCTTTCCTAATATCCAATCTAAACTTCCCTTGCCACAGCCTGAGGCCGTTTCCTTTTGTCCTGTTGCTGGTTCCATGGGAGAAGAGCCTGACCCCCACCTGGCTCCATCTTCCTGTCAGGGAGTTGTAGAGAGTGAGACGGTCAGACCTGAGCCTCCTCTTCTTCAGATTAAACAACCTCAGCACGTTCAGCTGTTCCTTATCAGACTTAAAAACAGTAACAGACTTGTGCTCCAGACCCTTCCCCAGCTTTGCTGCCCTTTTCTGGACACACTCCAGCCCCTCAATGTCTTGCTTGTTGTTAGGGGCCCAAAACTGGACACAACACTTGAGGTGCCTCACTAGTGCCCAGGACAGAGGGATGGGCACTGCGCTGGTGCTGCTGTCACCTATTGCTGCTATTGTGTGAGTTAGTTTGATGCTGACAGCCCAGGTTTTGTTCAGCTCTGCAGGATTTAGATTCTTAAGGAGGGGGAAAGGTAAAACACGTTTTATGTATGATCTCTTTTCTGAGTAACCCCATCTCCAAAGAAAGCTGGAGCTGGAAGTTTACGCACAGCTATATTGTCTCCTCCAGAAGGGTGCGTGTCATTAACCACTATGCAGCTGTTTGCTTTGAAGTCCATTTCATCCTTTGGCCACAGACTGCCCAAACATATGCTGCTGTGTGTAATACCTACTTCACAAGGATTCTGCAAAGATGTAGTCATTCTTAAGAAGCATTTGAGAACAGTGAGCACTACTTTAGTTTTACGTTGCCACTTAATGGATTAATTAACAGTGCTGCAAAGAAAATAGTTCCTTGGAAAGGCTGGGTACCTTTTAATTAAAGCTGGACTTTTACCAATTTTTTATTTACTCAAAGGTTTCATGCTGGAGTCCCTCAGTACATGCACAGATACTTGGAGAAGCAAATAAAGGAAGGACTTCTGCATGACAAGTCTCAAGTAGTCAAGAACTTCCTATCAAACTGCCTGCAGACAGAAACATGGCAAGACACTGAGACAAAGCCCCTGCTCCATCTTATCAGGAGGGCACCAGTCTTTGTTGACTACACCCCTTTCATTAAAGCTTTACTGGGGAAACATGGNAAAAAAAAAAAAAAGGAAACTGAAGATGCTGTCTTTAATCCTGTTTTCCTGTACATAATTTCTTACCCTTTTTTCCTGGTCTTTGTTTCTGTGTGACTGAACTTTCAACCATTTTTTTCCATGTTTGTCAACAGTGAGATGATTGTCACCAAGACTGACAGTATTGCACATATTGAGCTCCAATTGAATACACTTCGCCCTAAAGAAAACCTAAAATACCATGGAAGTGTCTAGCATTCCAACATCACAACTGATCCCTCTGGAAGAACCAACTCTTGGGTAAGTAGATAGATTCATTTTCAGTTCTGGGAGCGCTTTTAGTGGAGCCTGTCACTCCAGTGCAAGTACAAGTGTGTTCACCACTAAACTCCAAGTGCAAGGCCATTCACCAGAAAAACAGGTTTAGGGATTGAGCTGACAGGTGACTGGTAGAGATTCTGCAACAGCCCCTGAAAATTTCAGTTCTCCAAACACTTGCCTAGCTACACTGAATGACTGCTCACACATGAACTGCATGAAACCCTCTGCCACCTCCGAGATTCTGAAAGTCAGCCTAATCAATATGTGAAACTAATATGTCCCAATAACCTCAAGGATACATATGTTTTCCTTTAGCTGAGATATATACTGATTCTGAATTGCCAGTTTGGCATATTTTATTAAGAATAGCCTTTTATTAAGGATTTTATTAAGAACAGCCTTGTCAAGCTGAGGATTATTTTTAGTATTATAATGGAGAAAATACTGGCCTTTTTCCTTTTCCAGATTTTCCCTAGAGACACAGCTGCTCAATACATTTTAGTGTACAATGTATCAGCTAAGTTACAGCTTGAAGCTAAATTTTCAGTAGAGCAGAACTGCCTGAACCCAGGCCTTTAAAAGCACTTGCACTTTGAGATACAGTAGAGTGCTTTTAAAAACAAACCCAAGAAAACATCAGCAGTAGCTAAAGAAAGAAAAAACCTTTCCACAAACTTCAAAAACTAATCTAAACTTGTCCAGAGCTCAGAAACACAGGTATCTGAGATTTGGGAGTGAATTGACAATGAAGGTCAAGTGAGGATTTTTTGTTCTATGGTGCTGTCATTTACTTGTGAACTTTGTAAGCTTTTGGTGGTCCTTGGGCTTTTACACGTAAGACACATGGGGAAGTTCCTATTACAGGAGCCTTCTGTAAGTACCTACAGTTTCTTTCTGGGTTTTTTCCCTCCTTTGTTAAAAGGAGAAATGCTCTATCCTGTTGTTCTATTCCCTCACTTTTGCCAGAGACACAGAGCTGGCTATAATTTTTCCACCAGGAAGGAGGAGGCGGATGCATGCTTGGTACACGTGTATACGTTCAAGCCTTATGCAAGCCAGCCCAGGCCACATGCTGTTAATTGCATACGTGTTTACAGCCATTATTTCATGTGACCTAGTGGGCCAAGGCAGAGCCACCCCTCTTGACCAAGCACAGAGACAAAGCTGATGCTGCACTAAAGGTGCCCTGTTGGATTATTCTGGCCCATGGCACGTCTGGGCCAAGTCTTGGCCCCTCCTGAAGTCAACAAAGATCCAGCCACTGAGCTCTGCACGTTCCCTTTTCCTGCAGATGGATCCACTTGGTGCCAGAGGAAGAGCAGAGCACATTACGAGCCACAGCTTGGTCCCTATTTATACACAACACAGTCTATGGGTTTTCATTTGCTGCCAAGAAATCAGGTTTGGGGAAAAAAGGGCGCAAGAACTTTTCATCTGCAAGTCAGTTTGAATAACAACTTGTTAAAAAAAGACTTTGAAATGTAAATAGCAGTTTTTGCAAAATCTGTTAATAGTTTCAGTGACTTCTCTGCTCAGCAGCTCAGCATTGGAGACAGTGGTGTCTGAGCTGGCTCTTGAGCCAGTTGTGCTTCCCTCGTGCCCCAAATGGCACCGCACAGGCTCCCTCTGCACCGCGCACAGGCTGAAACGCTGAGCTCATGTTTGGTCTTTTGACAAATTTTCATTTAATGAATTGATTCCTACAGTTCATTAACATACCCACTTCCACTTCTGTATACACATATGTCTTAATTAGCTGCTCATTGGCTGTTTAATTACAAGAAAACAGCTGACAGCTGCCTTGCTGCATCCTAATGGCAGACGTTTTGGAATGACTGTATGCGAGCCTGTGACAACAAAGGCTTATTCATAATCCCATGATTTATGGCTAATACTTAAAGACTTCCACGTATCATTAAGTTTTGCAATATTCTGAGCAATTAACAATTAGTTGGGGGGGAGTCATTCTTTTACTGTTTTCTAAAGCAAACCAACACAAATTTTCTTTAAAGAAACATCAAAAAAATACACCGTAATACAAAAGACAGGCATACATTCAAATTGGATTTTTAACCCTTTTATAACCACCAGCACATATTTTAGTTGTAAAGGGAGGAGAGTGCTCTGACAATATTGTTTAATAAACTGTGTTAATAAAGTATTTGATAACAAAGTTATAGTGTCACTGAAAACAGAGCAAAACCATTCAGTGTTACACGGTAATAAAGACAGGAGTGAGCTTGTGTTTGTCAATGAATGAAAGCAAAATGGGCAGGGACAGCACACCAGGTATTGTTTCCTTACGTAAAGAACCTGGACGTTCTTTGCAGTTAAAATGAACAACATCATCTGGGGTCTTAAAAGACACATGAGACAAAAGCCAGTACTGATAAACCTTTGAAATGAAAGGTCTGAAATGCCCAGAAATGCCCTGCATGGGTGGTTTTGTAAGACCAGCTACATGCAGTCAGGTAAAGAGGGGGATCACTACTGCATTGGTGGGTCAGCTGGGCATGAGCTATTGACAGCAACACCAAGCAACTGCACCTGCAAATTAAATTACCTAATTCATTGTATGACAATGTGGAACTGAGTTCAACCTTCAGCTAGGAGAAAAGAACACGGATGTGCACAAACCACTCTCCTTTCCCAGCACGGTCCCTCCTACAGCATAAAAGGTTGTTAATGGGTTCCCACAGCTAAGGGTTGAGTGAAGTGCTCCATACAGATACCAGTTTTGTCAGTAGTGCTCCTACAACCACCTTCTCTTTAAAAATTTATTTTTTTTATAATAAGCCACAGAAGCCCTCCTATATAAAGTGTAAAATACAACCTGGCTAAAAACTCAAATTTTCACTTTAGGGGGAGAAGATGAGGGGATGTTAAGTTTACTTTTTTAAAGGCAGATTCAAATTGAGCTAAATAGGCTAATGGGTTGGGAGTGCTCAATGCCTGTGCAGAACACTGCCACTAACTTAATAAAAACAGCAACATCATAGCAAGGTAGGAAATGAAAACTTCCCAAGAAACACTAATGGGTTTCATTACACATCTTCAAGTCTAGTTACGTGAAATGCAATGTAACAACAAAACCTGGTCAGAACACTTTCAACTCTGTGAACTGCAAGGGTTGCAAAGCTGCAGAAGAGGAACAGGGTCAGCAAAAGTCAATTTGACAAGAGCTGGTCTGCGATTTCATCCGTGATGCACATTAGAACTGCACAGTAGATCTTTGCAACTAAAACTTCACTTTAGGTTTTGAACAAATTATATTTCTGCTGGTTATTTACAGAGTAACATTTAAGTTAACATTACGATTAAGTAACATAAAAGTTCACGCCAAACTGGAGTGAAACCAGTCCAAGCTGGAAACATCCCACTTTGCTGCTGCTGTTGCTGCCTGTAGATCATTCCTGACAGCTTGGCTTGAGGGCAGCAGCACAGCTGTTCCCTTCTGACAGCCACAGCCCTGGTCCTGCCATCTGATGCACACGGATGGGTTTGTGGCCCCTGTGCAGAACCTCACTGACTTCCTCATGACTGTGCAGGACAACGGCTGCAGGAGCCAAGGCACAGGACTGGGAACAAGGTCTTCAGATCCAAGTACTTTTTCCAAAGGAAGGTTTAGCAGAACATGAAGAGCAATGTAAGCATGCTCAAACCTGCAGCAGTCGTAGCCACAGAAAAGGTGGGAAAAGAAACCTGTACCAATCCACACCTGGCTGCTTTGGCAGAAGCCAAGCTATGCCAACCTTTTCACCAGCCAAAATAGTTCTGTTGGGTGAGACTTTGTTGGCATTACTGTGGAAGACTGTAGCACAAACAGAATCCATCAGCCACAGCAGGGCATTTTAAATGCTGCCTAGGTCATGATCATGTAAACTCTTCCTGTGATTTGCGTCCACAAGCACTGCCCCAGTCTGTCACTACTTGCAGGTCATCTGGGTTCCGGCATTAAAGAAGACTGAGCTTCTTTAGGAGTGAGCTTCTCAAAGGAAAATAACTTGGTTAACTAAGTTGATATTAATTGGCTTTAAAATTCTCCCTGAAATTGTATGGCTACAAAACTTTACTGTGCTCCTTCAAGAGGAGGAGAAAATGCCTAAATCATTCACTGGGCCACTGTCTTACTTCTCATACTCTGCCTTCAAGGTTCAAATGGGTTTCAGTGTGCTGAGCATCCCTTCTGCCCTTCCCACCAGCTGACCATTCTGGTGGAATACTCAGAAGGAGAGGAGTGCACAGGGCTCCAAGAGAACTCAATTTATACAGCATTTGAAGGAAAATCATTTGTTCTAAAACACAGTATTCTGCACACACATTTCTCACTAAATGCGTGAAGATAAAGGAAGGAAAACACAGCTGGCAGCTTCCCTCTCCATGGGCTCCTGCTCTGCAAGAAGCCCCGTGTGGGGAGGCCCAGCCGAGCACCAGCACATTAACCCCGCTGTGTCTGCGCTCAGGGTTGATGGCATGGATCTCTCTCCCAGGTACTCTGGTCCTAAACTGTTTAAAGATTAAAGAGGTCTCAGACCTTGAACATAACTCAGTCCTTGACAAGGCAGCAGAATTCAAACAGCAGAATTCTCACTGCAGATGTCTGCACTTCCCACAGCTGAAAGTTGATAAAGGCCACTTAACCACATAAAGCTGGAAAAAGTCACCACTTTGTTATCAATGCACTTCTAGTGCATTTCTTGCATTTTCCATAGCAACAGCAGTCACAAAGGGCAGAAGGTGCTGTTCCCATATAATTACAAGATTCTTACTTTTTTTTTCCTTCCTTGTTACCAATACTTCCACAAGACTGAGAGGATGTGTTATTGAAAACACAAAAATCTTCCTTGGAAAAATACAAAAGAAAACTTTATAATGTGAATGCAAGGAAGTTACTTTTTGAAGATGGGTTGTAGTATCAAGCAGGTCAGGAGAGCAGAATAAAAACTATCATGAACATCAATTCTTCACACTTCAATTATAGATTAACAAGAGAAAACCTATCAGCATGGGATTGCAACATACATACATGAAGAGAGCAACAAGCCAGAGCATGGCTGTGCACACTGTGTCACCTCAAGCCAGCGCTGTAATTCTGCACTAGGGATCAAAAGGGGTGATCAGCTTCACTCCTGCCTGGTGCTAGCACTGTCCAGTTTAATTCCTGGTCGTGACAGACACCCTGGACAAAATATAAATGCTTCTAGTGCAATCCTTGTTCATTAGATTTACCAAAGGTACAACTCCAGGAAAAAATTCAAAGCCTAAACCTTACACAGCAGGGACTGCAGTGCAAGGAAGAGGCGATGCTCCCAGCAAGACCTGAGCATGCTGAACACCAGGAGCATGTGCTACTGTGAAACACCATCTCCCCTGTCACACAGAAGAGATTTGTAACTGTAGCAGAGTGCAAAACAAAACAGGGAGGAGAGCTCTAACCTGTTTTGACAGAGCTTCATAGCAGTTTACAGAGCAAAACCAGACAGGGAGATTCAAGAAAGCCAGACTCACCCTCCCTCGGCCTAATGCACTGAACAGGCTCTTGGTGGTGTGCTTGAAGCAGATTATCTCTCTGTACCTCCTCTGCTTATGGAGAGAGAGACGATTTACAACACACCCAGCACAACTGTGTGATTTTGAGGATTGTCCTAAAATCTTCAGCAGTGTAACTGTGTGTGTGTCACAGAAATGTCCTATTTAAAGCCCAAATAAAACTAGTACTTCAGAATCCCCAACGATTTTATACTCAACTTAGGCACAATGCTTGCTGTTTAAAAGAAGAAGGAAAACAATCACTATCAAAAGGCTAAATGCTTTTTTTCAGACTTAATATTTTAGAAGCTTACCTTGCAGCCTTCACATGTAATGACACCATAATGGATTCCTGATGATTTGTCTCCACAGATCTTGCATGGAATAATTTCAATTTGAGCTGCAACAGAAGCACGCAACCAGTTAATTACATTTTCTTTTAAACACCTTATAAAAGCATTCCCTGATCAGCATTTGTACAGTGAAAACTAATAACCTGCTAAACATTATACTGCATTAACTATTCATTGCTGAACTGCAAGGATCCCCTAGAGCTTTGGACTAAATTATGGCTGCTCGTTATATAATAGCTTTTGGGTTATTAAAATGGGTCATTTGAGAAGGTGTTTAAGAACCCACAAGAAGGCTAGAATCAGCATTTCAAAGCCAAAAAGAATAGGAGAGTTCACATTTTGGTCAAAGAGCTAAGATGACGCTAGAAAGGTTTCTTCCAACCGTATTCATGTGAGACCGTAGCAGGTAATTTTAAAGCTTGCCCTGCCAGGAAGCGAATGCACCACCTTTACCAGAGCCACCAACAACCACCCAGCACACACGACTGGCCAACCCTAAAGAGAAGTTACGAGGCAAAGAGCAACTTCATTTTGCATGAGAAACCCAAAACTTACATATCTGAATCGAAAGGGAATTATCAGTACATATCTGTGTATTATCTACCACAGAACAAACAAGGCAGGAAAACACAGAAGCACTCAGTGTACTGAAACCAAAGGAGCTGGCACAGTCTGGAAAATGCCATACAGTTATAAGGCATGAAAGTCCTGATAAATATCAATTCATACAAATAAACCTACATACTGAATTCAGTTCAGTGTGTGACTACCACTACGTCAGGCACCTTCCCATCTGAATACATGGGTTCAAGAAGGGACTCCTGGGACACCTCTCAACTGCTTTTGGAGTACATGGCTGCAGTCTTTTGCTGGCAAATTTGGACAGACCATGCTCAGGAAGTGCTGTAGTGATCAAACACCAGCAGGGCACATTTCACATGTGCTTGGCTGTGCTCACAAACACAGACCACACACAGGTAGATGACCGAAATCCCAGCGAAGCTCTTGCTCTGCCGCAGTGTTAGGATGAAGCTGCATCAGTTTTCCGGAAGCGGCTTAGTCGGAACAGTACAAGTGCAACACTTGCTGTGTCTGTAACTGCGACACATTAAAAAGTGCTGTTCACCTCCTTGAGGAGCTCAAATCCATTCGCAAGCTGCCCGACTGTTTAAGAGAGCTCCTCTTTCATCCAATTTACGGCTATCCAGCCTGTGACAACACACAAAATCACATCTAATACTACTGTCTTACAACGCATTAGCTTAACTTCAGTTGTGCTCTATTCTCAAAAAGTCATCTCCACTCTAAAAACATTGCATTTTGCATGCCATTAAATCCCTCACTGGCTGCTTATCATTACTCAAGAATCATCTTGCAGTGCTACTATGTGCTCCATTTCATTGCAGCCCCAGACAGCTCAGGATCTGGCCCAAAGCATGAGATAACTATCAAGAAGCAGCCCAGAAGACTTGCAGCACAGCACTGACTGTGCTAAAATATCCCTTCAAAATATTCTCCAGGTGACACCAAATGGGGCAGCTGAGCAGCACCCAAACAGGGCCTGTTTGCTCCCAGGAACCCAAGAGCAGCTAAAAGGCTCTGCTGGGGAAGTGCTCAACAGCTATGGACTAGAGGGTTTTGGCCAGGCAGTTCCGTATCAGCAGCTTTCCAAGTATTCCCATACAGCAGGACACCACTTGCACCTGCTTCCATCATAGGGACCTTGGCATCCTTGATCTTTAATCCCCACCATCCTTGCAGCAATAAAATAAGAGGCTGAAATTAAAAGGTCTGTTTAGGACACTTAAGGAAGGAAATACTTCTTCCCCAAAAATGGTTTTAATTTCACTTTGCTTTCAGCTAACACAATGGAGCAGGAAGTGAACTAATAAAAGGGAAAAATAATGCGTGTGCTGTTTCATTAATGTGCTACATGAATTATTACTAAAGCCTCACGTTTATGAGCTTGCAGCAGAAGGGTGGCATAACCCCCCCTTCACATCAACAAATTGGAGAACAGACTGAAATTCACAGAAACTCGAATTTGTATCATGTGCAGTTCAAATTCACAGAGCAATCCTGTGGGCAAATTCCAGAATAGCTCTCCCAAATCCCAGTTTTGCCTTTTCAACATAGGATTATTTTTCTCCTCTACTGCAGTGAATCAGCAGCCTTCTGCAGCTCCTTGGACAGGGTAGTGACAAGGCTTATCGCCACAGCTACATGGCAGTGTATTTTTTACATTTCACTTTTATATACATAATTACTGCCTTATTTTGAATAGGTATGATATAATTGGATCTAGTTTATCTACAATCTCCAGCACGTTAGTTAAATCACCCATGAAGCCTGTCTATGCAATCCCTGTTTCTTAAGCAACAGGACATTTGCAGAGTGTTTCTGAAGGAATGTAACATGCCTTCAAAGTGATGGCCTAAAGCTAGGTTAGTAATAGTCTAAAAGGTGCCATAATTAGTCCCAAATGCATTTTCCAGGATGCTTTACTGGTATAAGAGAATCTCCACAGATTCACAGGCTCCAGCTGTGCCAGCATTTGCCCAACATCATTTTTATGAGCACCAGCACCAAATCAGGTATAGTTTTAGAATTCCTGATTTCTTCAAATTTACATCTTCAAGGTACTTACTTTCAATTAGGCACACAGCATTTAAAACTCCAACTTACTGCTGCACTCTGAGATGCAGGACAATGGGATGAATCTCAGAAGCACAAATCGCTGGGGACTGCCACAACCAATTGTAGTACAAATTAATGCACAGAGAGATCAGATCAATTACTGCTCCACGTGGTGCCTTTGCAAATCAACTCATTGAAATGGAACCCCTGTCGCACATTCATACACTTCCCATATAGCATGAAAGGACTTAAGATACTTTAAACTTACTAAATGCAAATTGCCTGTGCCAAGATTATGCATTTTTTCTTACAAGGGTGAAAATATTTTCCCCACTTTTAACTTTGACATGCAAATATGTACTTGCTAAAACCTTGTTCTTATGCAAACAAGGCAGGTGGGAAATATTTTTACATGTCAAGAATATGTTCTGACTTGGTTTCTCACATTCCCAGAGTTACTTAAAGCTTCCTACTGCGCTCAAATTAATTGTACCTGCTCTCTGCTTACATTTATTTATATGGTACGTTTTTCAAGATTACATAAAATACTCTAATTCATGCTTTAGACTAGAATTAGGCTAAATTACAGTTTACAATTTCTGTCTCCTGGGGTGGTGCTCAGGCTGATTCAGGCTGGTTCATGCATGAGCAAATTATTTCTTAAATATGAATTGCAGAAAAAAATAAACTCTTGTGGTTGCTTAGGAACCGCCACAGATACCCAGGTGACAGATGTAGTTTGTACTCCCAGATTAAAGGCCTAAGACTCTTTCACACCCTGAAATAACAGTGCTCCACAATCCTACCACGGCTGTCCCGTGCCAAAGGCGGCAAAGAGGAGGAATAAAAGCCCAAACAAACCACCAAGTGCAACAAATGGAAGCTCCAGCACCGAGACCCACCACCAAACAAGTTGCTACAGAAAGGGCTCCTGAGAGAAAGAAGGGACCTTCCAAGGGCTGGAGGCAGCAGTCCCTACAAACTGATGTCAAACATGCTCATCTCCACAGCAAAGGGCCTCTGCCATCCACTAACGCCCCTCAGTTAAGGTGCCTTCACTTGTAGCTGTTCCCATCCCCAGACTGTCTGGTAACCGTCCTCCTGCTGTAATGTCAGATGAGCTTCCAGAAAAAGGAGTGTGGACTCTGATCTGCTCCCAATCAGACAGAACAGGAACTTGAGCCCAAGTGTTACAGGGAAAGAAGCCAGTGTTTTTCCTCCGAACATTTTTTCTTCCTTCATCCACTGTGTCTTCACATGGCAACTGTCTGAAGCAGCTCTGGTATGCTGAAATAACACCATCGCCTCCACCTAATTCCTAGGGAACATGCCTACCAGCCAGCCAGTGAGAGCACTCAATGACATCTTCTGCTGGCACCTGGAACAGAAGAATTTGCCTTATTCCCTCCTGCTCCAGGGGAGTTTGTTCCCCAAACCTGGAACAGTTTCACTGGGTTTGCCTGCCTTTTTCAAGCTCCCTCCCCCAACCAAACCCTCTAGACAGCCTCTCCCTTTTTATTAATTCCCACATAATGAAATGTTGCTTTATTCCTTGTCCAGTTTGTGCAGTAGAGAAGGGAGAAAATCTAATTCTCTATCTGTAAGGGAATGCACTGTACAAGCTCATCATAATCTTTAATTTCTTTCTAACTGATGGGGCAGACTCAGATCAGGGCAAGAGCCTGTACAGCCAAGCAAAGAACAGGTCACCTTTCTCCCCAGCTCTGTCACTTAAACAGGAACACTGAGCCTCAGCCCAGGAAAGTGTGTTACCAGTCCACCTTGAAGAACATGCTTTTTAAAAGAAAAAATTATTTTCCAAAGACAGAAGATTTCTCCTCCCCATTAATGTTTCTGAATAAAATGTTTGTTTCTACTGAATTAATTGTCTTGGGGTAGAAAAAGGATTTTTCCTTTCGTCCTTCATCTTTCACACTGTTATTTTAAAATTGTACATGCACACAAATAACATTTTTTTCCCAATTCACAACAGGTAGGAGACCTTAGATTTGGTATCCTGGGAAGGGCTCTTCAGTGGATGCAAAAACTGGTCCCGTTCCTGTCTTTTAGGGGGATCCACCCAGCTGACCTGAGTGATTGAGAAAGTTGAGTAATGAATGAAGTTAATTGTCTTGTCTGCTCTAGAGTGAAGGGAGGAAGAGAAGAAAGGAAGGGAGAAAGAGAAAGCAAGAAGGAAAAAGGGCATGATTCATCTTACTCAAGACAAGCAGCATGAACCCCTGAGTGGAGATGCCTCCTCTTCACTCAATAGTGAAGGAATTCAGTGATACCTTAATTACAAGCCTAACTTCCAGAAGGTGAAAGTCAGGTAAATCCTACTGTCTCTTACTATTTCTGAACTAAAAATTCAGCATTTTCTGGAAAGGAAAACCTGTGTAGGAGGTGCTCCCTTCTCCAAGGGTATGCGGGGTCCCAACTGCCTGTGTTTGCTGGCACCACTGAGACACAAGCACATCTAAGGAGTTCCCAGTCACAGCTCCCAAGGCAGCAATATCCACAAATTCCAGGTATACACTTTTCCATTCAGTATGGATGGACTTCAGCACATACTGATGAGTCTGCCAGACCAGTCTCTACTCCTTGAAACCTCTGTGGGCACTGTGCATCCTTCTTGGCTGCACGGCTTTCCGGGGAAAGCATCCCTCGCTGACCACAGCTGCCAGGGAGCTGAGGACCTGCCCGAAGGCTCCACAGGGGTACAGACAGCAGGCAGGGCTGCAGCTGGGACCTCCTGGGGCTCAGGCCACTGCTTAGGGAGCAATCCCTTCCCTGGCTGCAGCAACCCTGCCCACCCCTTTCCCTGGATGTGGCTCACCTGTGCCCACCTCACTGGGTGTGTACGATTGTACAGCTAATTCAGGAGGGCTCTGAAATGAATGTGATCCACACACAAACTGGGCCAACCTGCTTCTAGAGGGATGCAGTTTGTGCCAGACATCCCTGCTAGTGCTGTTTGTAAGTATATTGATTAAATTAGGAGGCATACATATTCAGTGACATATTCATACATATTCATTGACTCAAACAAGGGTACTGCATGTAATGTGGTATTTAAAGCAACATGATATCTGATCACAAACTGAATTAACATGGAATCATTTTACTATATAATATTCTAATCTTCCTGCATTTTCAGCTTCATTACCTAAATAATTTGCTCTGTCATGTACCCTAAGTAATTTGAGCTGGCTGCAAATTACTCGCCTCTGAACACCTGCAGCTTCCAAACGCTGCAGTTCGACTGAACTGAGCACTGGTGGCAGCACAGCTCTGCCCACCCCACTCATGTACTCTGTGAAGTGACCATCTGTCCACTCACATACCCTGAAACACCAAAACCCTGTGTGCTGCCGGGGGTGATGGGTGCTTGGGACACATCTGAGGCGATTTCGGAACACACAGTAAGTGTTTGATCAAGAGCTTGCCCACTCCTTGTGTGAAGGTGTGTTTATTCCACACACAGTCCCCACCATAAAGGCATTCTGAGCAGGCCCCACTGGAAACCACAGTGACAGACCTGGCAACAAATAGCTCCAGAGAAGAACTAACAAAAGAGATCTGTGTCTCATGGTTGGATTTTTCTGGGGTCCTGTAAGGTTGAAATTCCAGCAGAAGCCTTCCCAGCACATGGGATATTATTTGCATCTTCCTCTCCGTTACAGATTCTCCTCCCTACAGCTGAGCTCGGCTGCACATTGTCCCTCAGGGGGGTATCAGATGGGGAACTTCCTGGGATTTTCAATTTTCACATCTTTGGAACCGCTGATGCTCTCAAGCTTGGCTGAAATGTTTTGGAAATTGGGAGGATTGGTGTGATGAGCAGAAAACCAGACAAACACAAACAACCTCTCCAAGCCTTGTTTCCTTAGGAAATCACACTGGTAATAAAATAAATACTGAGGTTATACTGGTACAAATCCTTTGAAGTCTGTGGGTGTGATGGGTGGAGTAGAAACGAACATGGCCACCAAAGTATTAATTAAAAGTAAAGTATGAGCAACACCTCAAACACACAAGGCAGAAATGCTGCAATGCCAAGATGAGTTCTGTGGGCCTGGGCACAGCTGGATCCCTCAGCAGGTCACTGACACTGCTCAGCATTCTCAAATGCTGGAAATGTTCATATTAAAGGAGATACAGGATAAATAGCATGGCACCACCTGAGCACTTCTGGGCCTTGCAAGACTGCCTTTGAAGAATCAATATAAATTCCTTCAATCTCTGTTTGATTTGGGCACACGGGAGGGAACAGTGCAGTAAGAGCTCATGTTCCCATGCTAGGACCACTGATGTTTAGGGTTACTGTTTTCCTTTAAGCCACAAGAAATTTTACTGACACAAATTTTAATTTAAAGAACTAGAGCTTTGCTGTTACATGAAGCACTAGCTTCAACAAAGACACCTGAATGTCTAACGGAAGAAGGCAAGATGGAAAATAGCTTGGGTTCTCTAACAGGTAAAACTGTTTCAGTGAAGTTGTTGTGGTGAGGTCTCTATTTTTGATGTTATATTAAAATAGAAAATTGCTGAAAAGCCTTATTATCATCATAATATTCTTAATTCCTACAAAGAAAAATCAAAACAAAGTCCCAACACAAACAATCTAGGACTTCGGCAAGTGTTTAGGAACACAAGCTAAAAACTGATCTAGGGTTTTTAGAGGAACTCAGAGAGATAACGTTTGCTCCCTCTTGTTCATGTGTACAATACTACATGATTCTAATTCCCTTCGGTATAACACTCATATCCCTCCACTATCTTGTTTTTATCCATCCAGAAATATTCTCAGTCCTTCCTGACTGAGCAATGAATGCAGCTGAAAGCCAGATGATTTGATTTCCCATGTTGAAGGAATGACAGGTAGAGACAACTGCAGCTTGGGACTCTGGTCACATTATTAAGCCACACCACAGACCAAGCTGTAATATCAAACCACTGAAGTCCAAGCCTGGGCTCAACCAAAATAGCCAGGCCTGCCACATCCTGAGGTGTTCTGTTGTCCAGGAGCACAGACGAGCAGCTCCTGGGATAATCAAATCAATCCCTTGTTCCATCCGCGGCATACAATTAACATCTTCCCACTCTGTGGAATCTACGGAGTTCCCCAAGCTCCAGCTTTGTTACTACACTCATGAACTTACACACAAATAATGAAGATGGCAGAAATATACACCAAGAGATGTCCAACTGCAACAACTTCTTGTGGGGGGTCCTTTTTTGTCCCTCACCAGGCACAACACACGGACACAGTAACAAGGCACAGCAAACAAACTTTATGGCAAAGAACAGGGAAAGAACAAAGGGAAAGGTGTTGCTATGCAATGCTGTCCTTTGCATTTCAAAACCAAACCATTTGAAGACCGGTTTGGTGATTTCCACATCGTCAGAACAGACTTCCAAATTTCATAAAACACCACTTTTTTCTGCCACATTTTGGTTTCTCACTTTCTTGGTGGCTCAGGTGCTTACAAATAAACATTTAATTATTTCATTTGCCTCTTCTTCTCTGGTTGAACATTAACAGGAGTTACTCTGGCTGTGATGAACACAGCTTGGGGCATTATTAATTTGACCAGGCTAAATGGAATTCTTGTTAAATAAAGCAATTCAGAAGAAGTTTTTCATAAGAAGAGAAAACACAGTGACACTGAAATCATGTGATTATTGAAATATAGTACAGTTTTAATTAAAGCTCTGAACTGCATGTCAAGAAATAGATACTACAGAGACTATAATCTCACTAGTGCTGCTACGCCGTGAGCATGGGGATGCTAGCTGGTGTCTCATTTCCTCTATCTAGGTAAGCAGGATAATCATCCTTTATCTCTACCTCTACCTCCAGCTACCTCAGATGACTGGTACTTACCGCCAGATCTTGGGTTTCGGTCTTACGACCCCAGGGACCAGTGAGCAGAGCTCCAGCCCCAAAAATCTGCAGCTGCTGAAAGAGAAGCTGCTACAGAGCTGGGCAAGAGGAGTGCTGGTGGTCCGACTTCTGTTACTTTCCTTCTTCACTTTCAAAAACAAAGCTTACAGATCTAATAACACACCTACAAAGCATTTCTCTTGATAAAATGACACAAAATACAAGTTTTAGGAGCAACATAGGTGTGAGCTATTACCACAGGAACTGCCAGAACTGACTTTGGCTGCTCTAATTTGCTTCTGCATTTATCCAGGAAGCATCAAGCTGGGGTTTGTGTGAATGCATCATATTTGTTTTTACAGGATTCTAGAGTTCACTCTGGTTTTGACATCCCTAATTTCTTCCTACAGATGATTACTAACCTGGAGCATTTGTGAAGACAAACACCTGCAGCAGGGCACAAGCACAGTTCTAGTGTGATGCAGCCTGTACCGCTGTGCTGCTCAAACCACCCAGTGCATATGGTCTGTCAAATGAGAAATGACACGGACAGTGGAGCTGGGGGCCAGCACGTGTGTGCACCTCGAAGCAAAGTGGCCCTGAGTGCTCAATCACACTACAGGTTTCTTGTAGTCTTTGCAACTCATTGTCCTCTTGCACTGGGAAAAGCAAATCTACACCAATTTCTCCTTCCTGGTGTCTGCATGCTGGTCTTTCATTCTCTGCTACTAATGGAGAGGAAAACAAAAAGTGAAATCTGCAGGAGAATAGGATTAATTTATTTGCTGGCGTTAGCTAGACAATACTAAATGAATTCTCCCCCTTTCCTTCAAAAAGAAACCTGTACTGAAAAGCTTAAATGTATTTGTACTTCTGCCTCATTTCCTACATCTCTGGAAGAAACTAATAAAGACTTGGCTTTAATAAAGGAAGTCTTGAAGAAATGTAGCATTTTAAATAGTGAAAAGTCCAAATTACCCCATTTTCTTCACAGATTAATGCACAGAGCCCCCATTTGATGCAATTTCCTACTCTGAAGTGTTGGACCTGGTCTTCTGAAGACTGGAATTTGTTAACTCCAGCACGGTCCTCCCACCTTCTTTTCCCTAATTAACTGCACTGGCTTAGGGGGAGAGCTGGCATTTCTGTTTATTCCCTTGTAGTAGGAAAACAAAGAACTTATCAACCACTCACCAATTTTAAGCAGCACTTCAGCAAGTCAGCTACAACACAGCTCAGCGACCTTTACCTGAGTTAGTTTTCCTAGGCTGCAAACAGCCTTAAATGACCAATTCTCGGAAGGCAATCATTCTGCCCCTATTTCCAAGCAGAGAGTTAGTGCATGCAGGAGCATGAGAGGCACTCAGTTGGTACTTGAATTACAGCAGCGTTCATTAAGGAAAGGTCTTTTAGAACAGCGGTAAACAGTCTCTAACTGCCCTTTATACAACATGAAAGCTCCATCACTGGATTTGTTAAGAAGCTGCACGCACTTGTGCTATCCATTTGCAAAACTGCATCTCAGTTCAGCGATCCTACCAGGCTGCCTACCAGCACAGACCAGATGACAGCCACAAGTACCTGATTTAAAAAATCAACAAGGAAACAACGAAACCCAACCAACCACACAGACCTGAGAAAAAACAATCGTTTGCAACATAGCGTCAAACTTATTTACAATTTCAACTCCACTCATTAGTAAGGTGATAGGCCCGGAACGCGAGGGAACGTGCAATGAGCCTACAGCACCAGCCGACTGTGGGTAGGTACCACTGCAGCCTCAGCACTTGCACAAATGTGCACCGAGCTTTCAGACCAAGCATTAACAATTCCTCACACGACTCCTTCGAAGGCTGTCTCTGATGAGCAATCCATCCCCACCACACGTTCTCCATCACAACGCTCCATCGCAATGCTTTCCTTGGCACTTTCCATTCGGCCAAGTCAAGTTCCACTTTAACAGCTCGTTCCTCGGACAGAGCGCGGCAGTTTGGAAAGAGGAATATATGGAACGAACTCAGAAGAGGTGACAAAGCAGGGGAACCCAAAAAGTGTCCCTTCACAGTGTTTGCCATGATTCAGCCTTGTCCTGCTGTTTTGCCAGACTGCACGGATTTTATAAAGGGTTTGGCCTCTGCACAAATTGCAGGATCTGTCAGTGTGCATTGAGAAACGAGACTCTGCATGAATAAGTTAAAGCAAGAAAAACATGGCTGGTGCAGAAACCACATCCCTACAAGAGAGCTGCACTTTGATGAAAAACCACTCAAAACCTGAATTTACTTCTAGAAGAAAAAGTTGCAGGGGAAAAAAAAGTATTTCACCCAGACTAGAAACTCCATCATTCTGAAGTGACTAGATCTGCATTTTTAAGATATTTTCTTTTTCTTTTTGGCTGTACATGAATTTGATGTCATTAGAAAGGCTTCCTTTGATGCTGTATGCCAAGCAGAATCATTAGTTTCTCACAAAGGTGCACTCTAAATGTCTAGTTTAAATTTTCATTTTCGGATGATTCATCTAAGAGATGAACAATAACAACCAAAACCAACTCCAGAAGTCTAAACAGTAAAAAGCCTTTTAGCTGCACTCACTCATTTATTAACTCCCTCCAACACCTCCTTCCTGGATTCATCACACAGCAGCCAATACTGAGCGTGAATTCTACAACTCCATCTGTGATTTATGGCTATTGCAAGCAAATCACAACCAGATTCCCTCACACAAGAGGTTCTCCTCAAGTCCATATTCTGCATCTTTCTAGCCTGACACAGGGTCACTTGTTTTTAATACAAAGATGTTTCTCACTACCATTATTTCCAGTGTATGTGCATGGTTTTGTCACAGCTCCTCTTTGTGAGTCCTCTGCAGAGGTCATCAGAGGATGTCTGAGGGACACCAGAAGAAGCCACATCCTCAGCTACTCCTCTAGGTTTTGAAGGGGGAGCACAAAACAGATTAACTACACCCATGTTTCCTCCATTTCAAAGAAGATATTACTGAAGTTCAAAACCAAGCAGTGGTTTACAGCTGATAGATGTTTCCTGATACATATTAAGACACCAGCAAATGCAGATATTGAAGAAAGCTTATAGCCTTTTTTATGATAGAAGGTCAAATCTCTGCTGAACAAATACACTTTTTTTTCTCTCCAAGAAAGACACTTCATTCGGCCCCTGCGCCACCTCAGAGGGAGCAATATTAGCATATATGTGGGATCAGAAGGATTCCCCAGATGTTCTCCTGGAAAAGAGCACAGGAAGAAAACACTATGACCTGTCCCCAAAAACTGCACCAGGGAGAACATACAAGATAATGTCACTGGAGATGGAAATCTTATGGGCTCTGGCTTACAACAAAATAAATGCACCATCAGTCTATCAAACAGCCTCAAAAACACTTCTGCCACAGAGAAAGCCTTATTCCCGAACATTTTCTTCAAACCATACATGACAGTGATGTCCCACACCAACCATACTCACACTATTCTCCCTGGACTGAGCTGTTTCTGTGCCTCTTTATACCCTCATGATGTCTACATATGATATACTCAGTACTTGAAAACCATCTTCATTTCATGACAAGGATCATGAAAGAAAAAAATGTAGCTGCCCACAAAAACGTTTCAGAAAATTACAAGCTTGTGGAAAGAAAAGGTCTAGCAAGCTCTTCCTTTGCCACCATCAGATTAGGTGCTACGACCTTCATTAACACCCTTTCTGCCTACTCATTTCATAGCATTTAATTTCCTGCCTCTTGATGATTAAACCAACTGAAAGGTAGTAGATAAAGCAAGTTTGCTTGCTGTTTCAAACAGATATATTAATGCTTTACGCTTAAAAAGCTTTCAAAGTGTCTTCAGAGGCTGATTAACAAACACTGTACATAAACCCATGTCTGAGGTCAGACTGTGGCAGCAGATATGTGACTGAAACTTACTCCAACAGCTCTATTCAAGGCACAGGATACCTCTGCTGCATACATTAAGGAAGCTTAAAGTTAAGCTTCACATATTTAAACACTAACAAAGTCTACTTAATGGCAGTCTTCAAAATGACAGTGGCCTCCTAATCTGCTGCAGATAAAGAAGTGCCAAGATTAATGATTACGTAAGTGCATCGCAGAGCCCAGAAACAATAATCAGCTCTTCTGTTGTTATTTGTGTACAAAGGCTATTAGAGTCATCTGACATTCCAAAATCCAATTTAAAGTTGTTAAACCCCTTTCACGTACTTATTTGAGGTTGGAAACCGAGAGGTTCAAAAAGGGAAAGGAAGGGTTTGATTTCCTAATTCTTTTCCCCTTACTGATTTTGCTCTAAGCCAAATCTCTCTTTAAGAATTGCAAAAAAAATAATAAGCTTTTAAACAATGCCTGGAGTAACCAATATTGCTGTTGAAGGAATAATACCAATAAAACCTTAACATGCTTAGATAGCAAAATTTAAAATAATGACTACAAGCAAACTAAGTAACTATTCCACGGAAAAAGACCCCATTGAAATGAGGGTGTTGCTGACGTTTTCTGTGCAACTCTAACAACCTTTAGCAAATCAGGGTGAGAAAACGAAGGTGGCTCAGGTACCAAACACCCGTCTGCGTCTATTAAAGGGCTCCGTGAGAATTCACTGGCTGGGTTAGCACAGGTATCGTCTGCAAGAGACCAGCCTGCTATCTGCAAAGCACGGCCGAGACAGGTCTCACTGCAGCCTCTCTAAACACCACACAATCAACTGTTTCCCCACAAAATTCCTTCAAAATTCAAAACAACCTTCTATGTTTCTGACAGCTTAGAAACAAAATGAACAAACTGTCTTCTCCGGGTTGCCACAATTCTCCGTCCTGTCCGCAGAGAACGGGGCTGGGGAGAAGGTGGCTGCGCTGGCCCGGGAGCCGCGTGTGCCGCAGGAGAACAGCTCGCTCCCGTCGCGCTGCCTCTCCGGGGAGCCACCAATCCAGCCCCGTGTGCGGCACGGATCGCTGCAGCCCCGAATGCACAGCTCTCCACTGGCTTCAAAATCCTCAGGAAGGGACGCTGAGGCAGGCCCCAGCTCTCACACAGGTGGGAATGGCAGACGGACCCAGGACCAGCTTTTGTGACTTCACCCTGAGGGCAGTGACTGGGCCTGGTGCTACAAGGCAGCGACAGCGGCCGCAGCCCCTGCAGGGACAGGACCGGCCTGGGAGCAACCAGCGCCTGCAGAACAAGGGCTCCCTCCCGCAGCCGTGGGTCAGCCACTGCGGGCAACCCCGAGAAGGAAGGGCCAGTGCTGGACACCACAGCCGAGCTTGTGAGGGGCACATCCCAGACAGGCTCTCTCCTTCCCCGCAGCTGACACCTTCGGGAGTGAAGCAGCCCGAGTGTCTGGTACGGCAGGAAAGAACCACTGCGGACTACCGAAGAAGCCTTCCTTTACAGCTGTGAAGTGCCTTTCTAGTGTAAAGTCAATTAAGTGATAACTGCCTCTGTGCAGAGGGTATTCAAAATGCTAATACCCCCACCCAGATAAGTCTTCAACTTTGCCTGCTTACTTATCTCCAGCTCTTAGAAATTATTGCCATGAATGCTCCACTGCCTTCTCTCATTATCTCTGCAATCCTGCTTCTTCCTCACAAAAAGGCAAAAAGCGCAGCACCACTCCGACCACAATGGGGAGTAAAATGATACAAGCAAAGAAGTATCAGCTGATCTACTGCAGCAAAGCTACTGCCACGTTCTGCAGTTCTCAAAGTTCGTTCAGCTTTTCATCTAACCTAGAGAGGTAAGAAAATCTGCTCTGCCATCAGAGGCTCACATACTACAGAAATAACAGCAGTTTGCATCATGAATTATCTAACACGATTTACCACTCGGGGAAAAGAAAATCTATCCTGTTTGGTGCTGTGCCATTTGGCCACCAGACTCCAGAATTTTAATGTCTGTTATCTTTGCAATGGAGATAACACAACGCTGGTCTCAGATATCTGTCTCGAAGATGGTTTCCTTACCTCAACATGAGACATCTCGTGTTATGTAAGTCTCCGGTCACATGTTTTACATGTTTTCCAAGTGAAAAAAGCCCACAGAAAACCTGGAAAACACAGTACTGAAAACAAAGGAGCTTGATGGAACTTACCATCAACACCTATATGAACGCCTGAGTACTTCTGTTTATAAAATTCACAAAATTGTAAAATGGCCACAAAAAAAAAATTCCCCCAAACAGAAAACACTGACACCTTTTTCAAACAAGTCTGACAGTTCAATAAGGAGAACACAATCCTATGACCCATAGAACCGGGCAAAATACAAGTATGAACAGGAGATTACAGAATAAGATTGTTGATTCAAGTGTTGCTAAGTGCATTTAATAGATTAAAATGAAAAATCCAACTTGCTTCACAGGGCTAACACTATGTTCTAAAGGCCAAATCACTCAAAAAAGGTAGATGCTGGCAATTAGTGAATGCCCATTTGTGTTTCCCCAAGAAAAGGAGGCTTGATAAAGTTAGAAGAAAATAACAGAAACAGCACCTGTATGATTACAATAGTTTGATCCAAAGACCATCCAAACCAGTTCATGAGCTAAGCTTCACCACTTTGGCAGGACAAGAAAGCCACCCTGTAACCGGAGCAGAACGAAGCCATACAATAACTTACTGAGTGATGAACATAACCTCTCATCCCTTTCAAGACAGTCTTTACCCATCATTCCTGCTGATGTTTCTTCCTATGCTTGTGTTCCGCACACATCAGAAAACAGACAGCAAGGAACACCAGGAAACTCCAAATTTGTTGGAGTTTTAACACTGTACTATTTCAAAAGGCTCACACAGTCAGTTACTATGCTGTCCTCAATAAAGACCCAAAACATTTAACCAGAACTCCCCCCTTCCTACTCTCTGAAGAATACTTGCAGCATAACTTTGATTATCCAAAGCTCCCAGGGGACAATTGGAAGCAGAGATAAGTGGGGGAGCAGCCAGAGGTCTTCTGAGAATAATGGAAGTGAAAGGAGAGGAAACAAATTCCACAAAGAACTGTTGGCTCAGCTCAGCCCTAAAGTTTCCCCATTCCTGAATGGAGCATTCATGAAGTAAAATAAGCTTCTTTAAGCAAGCATTCCAAATGATTGTAAAAACCATTTGACAAAGTGAAGAATTATTGTTCGTTTTGGTACTTGACTCTCCAGAGAGAGACAGCTGTTGTTCTTACTGCAGCAATTTATTAAGCAGAGGTACAGCTGTAGCAACGCTCCTGGTAGTGCCTCAATGGTTAACAAGCAGCCAAAGCCTTTCCAAATTCGTGCTTCCCAAAGTGTTGTTTGGAAAACATTGCTAGAAAAAGTTCCAAACGGAGTAAAAAATACAGATTTATCACAAGCCTTAACACGGGAGGGGCGGGGGGAGAATATCCACATAGAAGAAATCTGTTTGGGGAGTTGTGAGTGCTTCACACAGAAAGTACAAGTTCTTATTTATGTTACTGCAGCACAAGTTAATGCCAATTAAGTAGGAGAGTCACTTTGGATTTAGCACAGAACCTGGCCCAGGGCACTGGCACACAGAATAGAAATAAATACTAATCGTGCTTGCTCACACTGAGAGGATTAGATAACTGCAGACGTAGGAAATTAAAACCACAACAAGATGACCCCACGCTCATGATTTCCCTGTTGTAGCAGATCAGTCAATATGAATAATCGACAATGAAAATTGAAATCCTCAGATAAAAATAATGGTTTTACTGCTTTATTTCTCTTCACTTGCACATAAATTGAGTTGACTATCTCTGACAATACCATGGTTTAATATTCTAAACACACTATCTCCTTTAACAATGCCTGGAATAGAAACAAGCTGCTGAGCCAGATCCTCAAGGGTGAAAATCAACATTGCTACACTGACTTCAGTGGATGCACATTGATCTCCACCAGCTAAAGCTGTGGGCCCTAGTGGGCAATTAGGTTTCTATTATATGCTAATTTAAATAATGCACCACAGAACATTTGCTGTACAATAAGGCAACTCCACATTCTTCTGTGGAGAAGGGCAAGTGTTTGCTATGGCATGATGAGAGTCATGGATTCTGGTTTCAAAGAGCAGGAGGAAGTTTCGGTATAAACTGCTCCTCATAATAACATTTTTAAACATGCAATTACTCATACTATACTCCTTTAGGAAGCCTATAATTATTTGGTAAGTTCTTACCAATGTCTAGTCTAGATCAGAATTGCTAACACTGCCTCCTTCAAAGGAACTAGTGACTATGTTAAAATCTGGTTCTTGTTAGGTTCCTAGTACACAAAGTGGCTGTGCTCTAAATGTTATGATCTGTGTTCAGTTGAGGAGGAAAATCAAACAGATTTATGCCCCAATCTTGAACCTTTGAACAAGGCCTGAACAAAAAAACCCCAAATACAATCCCACACACGCTTCTTTGGAGGCTTCTGAGGTGGCCGGGTTGGAACAGGAGCTGTGACCGACATAGGCCAGAGGTTTTTTTGCAACAGAAGTTTACGGCACCTGAGGGCCATCTGCAACATCCTCTCACTCCCTCAGCCAGGACTCACACTCCAGCCACAAAACGAAAAAGAAGGAAAGTTGGGGAACAGGGTTCAGCAGCAAAGATGGCAAAAAGATTTTCAGGGGGTCATGGAGCAGTTCAAGTGAAAAGGTGTCATCCTCATGTTAAAGATATTAACAGAACTCATTGAAAGATGTTTTGCTCTCTTCTTCAGCTAAGAACTCCTTTCAGTCTCCTTTTAGATGTCATTGGCACCCTTCTTCCTGCCTTAGTCATCAACAACCAAGTTATTGGCATGCCAAGGTCCCTGCATAAATTTTTGTGGACTTCTGATGCAGTCAGGATGAGGGCGTCACGCCACAGTTCTCCTACACTGCAGTCCTTCAAATGGAGCAGCAGGATTTGGTACTTTGTTTTCAAAGCTGGACGCTCACCTCAGCACAGCAACTGGGAAGCCCTCTCCTTTATTGAGAGAGGGATCAGCAAAATAGGAGGATTCTCCCCATGTGTCTGACTCACGTGTGAGAAGTCAGGGCAGACAGGCTCCACCTAAAGACTGAAAAACATGCACACAATTCCAACTGGTCTTTTCTACAGAACCACTCATGACAGAATGGCAAAGGAACGTGGGCTCACAGAGGTCAGTGTGGGGCAGGGTGAGATGAGGCATTAAGCTCCACACTTACAGCACTTCATTCCCTTTACAAATGTACTTTATCCTGGTAACCGTGCTCCTCTCTGGTTGCACTTGCAACGACGCAGAAATAGCTTCATTTCAAACAAAAAAAGGTTATACAGAATCAAGGTTTTTTAATGATAGCAGCCACACACACAAAAACTTGCCATGCAGGGAAGATCTAAAATGTCCCCAGAGTAAGGACTGATCCAAAAACATCCTCTGTGTTCTGGACACAGTTTGTCCCTGTGCTTTGGGCGGGCTCTACAAACACGGGGAAAACTCAAAGTGACGTGCACTCCAGAGAAAGAAGAAACTAGAACTTATTTTGGTTAAGGTTTTCATGAACTGGACCCCACTAACTCCACAAGCATTTTAGCCAGCAGAAGCCTCCGGTCATTGAGCAGAGCTGGCCTCGCCTCCCCTCCCTCTCCCCCCCTTCAGTGGTGCCTCTACAGCTGCACTGCGAGAGCCAAATGAGGAACGACTCAGGTTGAAACTGTGATTGGGGGATTAACTTTAACCTGAATCAGTTTCCTGACTTAATTCCCCACGTGACTGCGGAGATGCTGCTTGTGCTCACACAAGGGAGGGGTGCATTTGTTTGGCAATGCCAGCTTATGGGAGGCTAAAATACACACAGGCCTAAACCCTTAGCCTGCTAAATTGGTCCGAGGAGATCTGGGGTAGCAGGCAGAAGGACAAGGAACACAGGGTTGGTTTTCCAAGAAACAGAATAGTCTATGAATAAGTCATTGGTTTCTATGGCCAGTATTGCTGTGAAACTTTAGGCAAGTCACTTATTTGATGTGTCAATTCCTCAGCTGTGAAATGAGGACAACGCTTTCTTACATCACCAAAGTGTCGTAAGTTGAAAATTAATGACTGAGGCACTTGGACACTGTGGTGCTGAAGGCCAAGTCAGTCTGTAGCTACAAGGGCTGAGTGATTAGTGACAGGGAGGGGCTAAGGAATCAACGTATTATTTTTGGTGGACTATTTCCTTAGAGGATAAATGAGAGTAGCTACTACTTACTTGATTGCAAGGAATTGAAAGAGCTCTCTGTAGCTCCCTCGTGGGTGGACACCTAAACAATTAAATAGCCATGACCTAATTTTAGTCAGAAACCTTATGTCACAAGGAATTTACAGGGAGGCGTCTCCTGTATGTGCAAAAATAATTGCACTGTGCCAATGTGTTAATTTAGCTGTACAACATTTAGGGATAGACTGTATCCCACTCTCTTTCCTCATATACCCAATCCAAAATTTCTGACAAGAAGAGATAAAACTGCATGATACAAAATATCATAGGATTAGGACTGAAAAAAATTCTGTGAACACATTGCTTCCAGCATCAGCATGATGGAATCAGTTCAAGGAAAATTTACATAAACAGAAACATGAGGGTGGTAGATAATGTTATAATCAAATTCACCTTTTGAGTGATAGAGACGATGGAATATCACCCAGCAGGTTTTGTATGATGCCCATACAGACCAGTGATACTAGAAGGCATTTCTTTTTTAAGTGCCATAATTATGCACACAGAGCCATCAAGTGATAGAAAACACATTTCAATTCTAAAAGAAGTTGCTCCAACAGCTTGTTTTCCTCACAGTTACAACCTGTCCTTTCCTTCTAGCCTGAATTTTCCTGCCTTCCTTCAGGAGCATATGGGAAACATTTCTTCCTCTCAGGCTAGCTCAGGATTGCTACTACAGGATTGAAAAGATGTGACTCCAAGTCCCTGTGCTGTCACAAGGATTGTGTATGAGCCACGGAACCATCCCAGAGTTAGGCACACATCGAACTCCTGTAAGATGTGCAGGACTTGCTGAACACACCAGGAGTGAAATGATTAAACAGCTTCATAAAGCTGGGCACATCCTTTCTGTAATTCAGTTCATACCTGTAGAACATTAGGATTACTGGCTTCCCATCTGTGAGGATCTATTAAATACCATATTGCGCTTGGATACATGAATAGGAATAGAAGCCACGTAAATACTTCACGCGGTAAACAGTGTTTCAAGTCTTACAGAGCTTATTATGGCTCAAGAGCTCATTATGTCCTTGCTAGATTAAAAGCACATACTCAAAAACAAACATAAACCTAAGGAAAATAAGAATCCCCAAAGACAGCTTTAAACTGAAATACCAACCTCAGGATTTTTGCTCCTGCCTTATGATTTTGAGACTTTGGGCTGATATTCTGAAAATGCCTGGAAAGGGTTAACCCTGAAATTCTATTTCCTTAGTCCTTTGGGTGAGAGCATCAGCCATAAATAATAATTATTATGAAGTTGTACCAATGAGTTAAAAAAAAGCGTCAATAGAAAGTGAAAATCCTGCACTACCAAAAGACAAGGCAGGCTACAATGTCTGCAGCCAGCCTGGCACCTTGCACTCAGACCAGCAGAAATTTTTGTTGGACACATACAGGGTGGGACTGAGAGCAGCCCCAGCAAGTTTGCCAATGACACCAAGCTGTGCAGAGCAGTCGAGCTCTGGGGCCTCCGGCATAAGGACCTGGATCTGCTGGAGCAAGGCCAGCAGGGCAAGAGATGCTCTGAAGGCTGGAGCAGCCCTGCTACAGAGACAGACTGGGAGAGCTGGGCTGTTCAGCCTGGAGAAGAGAAAGCTCCATGGAGCCCTTAGAGCACCTTCCAGTGCCTAAAGGGGCTACGGGAGAACTGGAGAGGGACTTGGGACAAGTGATAGCACAAGGGGGAATGGCTTGCAGCTGAAAGAGGAAGGTTTAGATGGGATGCATGGGAGAAGTCGTTCCCCGGGAGGATAGTGAGGCCCTGGCACAGATTGCCCAGGGAAGTTGTCAATGCCCCCGGATCCCTGGCAGTGTCCAAGGCCAGGCTGGATGGGGCTCTGAGCAGCTTGGGACAGTGGAAGGTGTCCCTGCCCATGGCGGGGGGTAGGAGCGAGTTGGTTTTTAAGGTGCCTTCAAGCCAGGCCATCCTACGATTCTGTGAATGCAAAAGCATTACTGGCCTCCCAAAGCAGATCCTTCTGGTTGGATGGGCAGAGAGTTGAGCACCCTGCAGATTGTACCCAAGACTCAAATCCTCAGTGTTGCATCTGCTTTTCTTCAACTATTTATTTTCTGAATTTGTGTGGTTAGGCAAGAAAATGTGAATCTCTTGATTGCTGGCTATGACACAGGCTTCTTGTGTGGCCCAAGCCACATCCCTTAAGCTATGCTTCAGTCCCCTATTTGTGAAACAGGTAAAACATCCCTCAGTGACGTTTTATGCATAAATTAACTCACGGAAGCCGGTTTTTCAAAAAGTTCACTAATTAACATTATAGACAACCCTACCAGATAAAGAGATTGTCAGAGAGCTCCGTCTGGCAGCCCTGGCTCAGGGAAAAAGCGCATTCCAGAAGTGATGATACAATCTGCATACAATTCCAGAAAACCAAGTTTACTGAATTCCACCAAGTGGTTTTTTTTAAGATTGTGTACTTCTTAGTAACAGCATAAGGACTTCATACAATGTAGGGCATCTCCTACATAAATTTTACTTGGAATGAAATGCCACCATCACTTTCTAGCACAATTTGTATGTGCTATCTTGACAAACTTTCACTGGAGAAACTCTAAAACATTCACAAAACATTTAGATCTGGAACAAAGACTTCAATGGTGGAAACCCCGTTTTTCACAAATATACATTTAAAAGTTGCTGGAGGATGTAAAGACCATTCTACAAAAACCATGTTGATTATCCTACATTTTCAGATGTAAGCTCAGCAGGGCAGATGATGTATTTAATAACTGAATTTTCTAGTATTTATAAACCAGTACAATATCTAAGCGCAAAACTCGGGTACAAAACAAATTAAGTAAAACACAGTTTTCATCCTAGAATGACCAGAAACAGACTAGAAAGAGGACCAAACACTACTAATCCTTGTTCTGCCTACACTGACTAAAGAGGGTAAAGTGAGAAGGGACTAAACCACAAGTTTTAGCTGTTTCTTTCCTTTTCTCCAAATAGTACAGGATATAACTTGACAGACCCACAGTCTTCAGTATCACGTGATTTACTTAACCTCAAAGTCTAAAACCTTTTAAAATCATGTCATTTCAACAAACACCTCAATTCAAACAGTCAATATTGAAAGACAAACAAGAGAAAGTTTTTACTGAGTCTGCAATTACAGCTTTCAGGAGCCAAAGCAGGAGCTGAAATATGCTTTCAAACAACAGCTGAACTTCTGTCGTGAGTTATCACCTAGCCCACACACCAAATACTTCTAGTTTTCCTTGAAACATACAAGCTTACTGATTACAGGAACTAAATAACAATTACTGCCTTGATTTTAAGACCATAATCCAGGACTGGAAAATGGATTTGTTACTGTTGCTGTGCACTACTGAATTCACTTGCTTCATTTCCAATGTAACAACACGACCATCTCTCTGTAAGGCAAATATCTGAGCACTAAGGCCAGTTGGTGACAATCTTCACAACACAGTGTATTTTTTTTTAGTTTCTCAGTCAAAACTCAGGTGAACTTCATCTTTGTCTGGTGTTTGCTTACAAATGATGTAATTAATCCATCAAAAGCTCTGTTGCAACATGAATAACATTCAAAATCAGCATGCACAAATATTGTTATTAAGTTTATTTTTAAAAATATATTGCCTGTGATTTCATGACCAACTAACTAATCAATACCACCACTTTCCTAAAACACAGACTCAACTCCACGTTGTGCAGTGTCACATAAGGGGGGAGGGCCTGTCTGCTCCTTTACACTTCTGCCCCAGAATGGACAGCCTGGAGCTGAAACACGACCAGGGCTTCCCGCGTGCCTTCACACAGTCCTACAGCTGGAACGTGGCCATCTCCAAGCTCCCAGGGAGTTCCAGCCTGCTTACACCTCAGCCCCATCGAGGCAGTTCATCATCTTTACACACAACAGAACGGAAGGGTTTCCAGAGGAAATGCAGCCATCACAATACTGCAACTTTCAACTTTTTGGAATCACTTTTTTCTGTCAGGGGAGGGAGAAGTGCTCCTTGCCCTAACAAAGTAGACTTGCCACTGCTAAATTACAACATCTATTTTGGGAATATACACTAGTAGGGCACTAAAGTAGCGTTTAGAAGCTCTGAATTCCCCCCAGTGAGGCTGAATTTTAACCCATTCAGCTGTTTTGCACTTGTCTCACTGAGCTTAATGATAGGGAATTATATATCAATATACTTTTACATTGCAAGTGGAGACAGCACGGAAGACTCAGGCAGAAACTACAGCCACAATCCAGAATAACAGGGCAGACACACCTCTTATATGTGTGGCTGCCTGAGTGAGAGGGGTTGAAAAACGTGCATTATCAATTGGGCTGCAATTTGCATCTCTGCCCTTAAAATTTGAAGTCTTCCCCAAACTGATGAGAGCAGTTTGAGCCCATGCAAACAAAGGATCACCAGCCCCTTGTCTACGCCAGTGATCCTCTGAAATTAGGTGTTACTCAGGAAGAGCAGTGGGAAGGTACAGGCCTTGCCACTCCTAGGTGGTACCTGTCTTAAACACATTCCCACGGCTTTTCACCTTGCCAGAGAGAGGGAAAAAAACCCAACACAAGCCAAGCCAGGCCAGCAGCGGCTCTCCGAGAAAGCTGGGAAAAAGCAGTTGTAGCTCCCACGCTCCGGTGCCAGGGAACGACCCTCCCTTTGCAGAGCCTCCCCTCACCCCAACACACAAAACCTGTGGTGGCCCTGCAGTGCAGGGAGGCAGCTGGGGAGGGCTGGGCTGGCAGCAGCTCTCCAGAGAGGTAGGAACGATCAAGGAATAGGCAGTGACTCACTGCATGATTTATTGCTGGGCACTGTTCCCAAATGTGTTAATAAAGTTGCAGCCAAACAAATGCACATCCCTTAGGTCTTGTCTTTGTTCCAGCACGGCCAAGACAATTGAGTATTATTTTCAAGTAAAACAAGAATGAGATTCTAGACAGTATTTCTAGCACAATTAATATTTATATTTCACTGTTCTACTTCACAGCACTGCCAACCCTTGAGTATTTAATAGAAAAAAAGCACAAAACAAGAAAGAAGCAAGAATACACACAGACACAGAAAGCCATAAGATCTTTGACGAATATTTTTTAGTTGTTCTATTTGGGTTTTAGTTGATCTGGGGTACTTCCAAGTTTCAAAGACAACAGAGAGAAGCATTCCATAATAACCACGTTCAACTGAAGCAAGACGCCAATACAAAACCAGTTAGCTCAAACAGTCCATGACAAAGCTCTATGTGAAGGTCTTCCAGAAACTGAGAACAAAGGAAGTACAAAGGAATGATGAGTTTGAAGGACAGGCTTTCCCTGGGATTACCCACAGGTAGTTTCTGAATTGAGTCTGGAGATTCCTCTGTTTAAGAGGCCAGATAAGCTGCACATTAGATGCATGCAATCACAATATATGCACAAGCTACATCCATGATTAAAACCATCAGGAATACTTTCAAACGACAGCTGAGAATCAGCTACATCCATTTGTTTCCAAAAGCCAGAGCTGAACAAAATCAGAGAAGTGGAGCAGAAGATGGAAACACACTATGAAGTGTGCAATTTAAAAGGGAAAGCATTTTCCGAAATGAATTTTGTTTCCATGGACCAGTGGAAAATGTACGTTATCATAAGTCAGCAGCTCGTCAAGAAACTGCAATGAATAAACGAAAAATCAATTGACCTACAAGACTTTCTGAGACGTAGTGATTTTATTTTTAATGATGGGGTGCAGAAGTTTTGAGACCACTGTTCTAAGCCACCTGGTACACCATAAATAATGTCTCCTGGCTATCAGTGTCAGCAAACATTCCAGCACTGGGTTTTCCTCTTGAAGATTAAGTTAGCAGGAAGGACAGTGGGAGAAGCTCGTTCCCCACCATTGCTTCAGTGGAGCTGAGGAACCATAGCTTTGGATGAGGACCTCATACACAAAACACTGTATGTAATAAATGCCGACAAAAAGATTATCCCTGTTCCAACAATCTTTAATGGAAGTAAAAACTGTATAATCTTTTGCATTTTCCTTGCTTCCTACTATTTAGTTCCAAAACTCGTTGATCAGCTCACTCCACTGTAATTCTGGTTTTGTGTACCTCCTATGTGATTTAGGTGATGTTAGCTGTGTTTTGTAAAATGACTTGTTTAAGACTAACTCCAGACAGCTTTCTTGCACCACGCTAGCTCATTTTAATAAACTCAAATTTACTGGGCAGTCCACAAGCAAGGCAGAGCTTTCATTGACACGTTCCTAAAAATCAAGCTTGTGGTCCATTTCCGGTTAATCACGCTGGTAACCAGAAAAGTTTATGTATGGTTAGGGAGCTCATGATGAACAATTAAATGTTTCAGACACTGCAGCAGCTGGGCAGGGTAATTCCACATCTCTTTCCTCTAACGCAGCAAATCTGAGAGCAGCAGTTTCTCCTCAAGTGAAACAACAAACAAGAACAATTTAAGTTTCCTGAAGGTGCCAATGACATCTCGGGGTATTCCTGGCACAGGGCTCCACACGGTGCTAACGAAGTCAGAAATGTTTCGGGGACAGCGGGCAGGAAGCACAGCTTTAAGAGACCAGATGTGAATTGTGGTAGATGGAAAGACAATTAAAAGTGCAGATGCAGAGGCAGTTTCGCCCAGTTGTCACAACCCTCTGGTGGTTCTTGGAACTATTCCAGAAGGCTTCCAAAGGACCCAAGGTCTCTTGAAGAACCGAGTGTGCAGTGTCAGAAAGGTAAAGCGCAGAAGTGTCCCAGAGGGCTCTTTCACTCTCACCCTGATCTGAAACAGCTGGTTACAAAGGGCCTAAAATGCACAGTCGTGTTGCTACCCCTCACTACACTGATAAAGAGATTAAATAAGGCACTGGCAGTTTGCTTTCAAAAGAGAGTGAAAGAAGAACACAAGAAAGTGAATTAGAGATGAAGAACGTTAACATGAAGGAGAAGAAATGAAAGTAATGAAATGAAAGAAAAGAGAAACTAGACAGCAAAGGAAAGAGGATCAGGCAATTACGCAGCATTTCAGCAAGGTGACAGCTCTGCATGCAGCCTATGTGATCCCAGGGCAATGTGAATTCCAAGCAGGAAAATTCTTGCACCCAACGAATGGAATAACCAAAATGGAAGGATAAAGATTGAAATGGCAGAAGTACCACGCTCCAGCCTAAAAATGTACACACTATTTCCCAATCTGTCTTTGGGAAACTGCAATCAGCAACGCTCAGGTTAATTATGCCTTCTAACTCCTGGAAGCACAAAATCTTATTAATAAAGTGTAATGAGCAGGCTCACACAAACCACACTAAAATTTTGGTTTGGTTTTTGTTTTGGTTGCGTCCAGGTTTCACTTTTGATGATTGGTTAGCACTCTATGATAAGCTTCACACTATATTTATAAATATACATATACACACACATACTATAAGAAGTCAAAGCTGTAAGTTCTTTCTTACATTGACTGCAACAAACCACTTTTTCAATTGAACATACATCAGAAGAAATTTACCTTGAAAATTCACCAATCTGACAAGAGCTAATGGATTTACGATATAAAAACAAGGCTGTTTTTTCCTGCACAAGTAGGCTCACTGCATAGACAGATTTTATTGCAAAGACCCTAACGTGATAAAAGCAAAAAGCATTAAGTGTATTAATGCCTGTTCAAAATGAAATGTCTTTGCAGTATAGCAATGCATTATCAAGCTTCTGTTCACACTTCTTTGATTAAAACAACGCCAACCAACCCAACAAACCACTCACTCTTTGCAGCTTAAGAGGCCCAAAGCCTCTTCACAAAACAATTCTGTTGTCACTTTTATATAGGGTTAGTTGATGCCTTCCCCCTCCTTTTTTTCAGTGAGCTAAATATAATTAATGACTTGAAAATGGAATTAGTTCAACAGAGTTTGGCTGAAAGCATTTATTTATATGAATCCAGTTATAAACCATAACTCAAAGGCATATCGTAAAGAAATTTACTTCACTGAAAATTCAAATAGCAGCCTTCTATATAAAAGTGGTATTAAAGCTTACACATTAGTACAGTCAACATAAATTCTGATTTTAACAGGCTTGGATAAACATATACATTTTGGCTCAGTGAGTCTGCTTCGGCTATCAATACTCTGAAATAGATACAAGCTTTAACAAACCTTTAATTCAAAAGCTCATTACTGTACCAACTGAAATAGAAACACTCGAGTATCAAAGAGGAGTTCTTCTCCACTTTCATGGTATTACTTCTGTAAGACATCAATTGAGGTACAGCCCTTGAAAGAAAACAACTCGCTTCCCTCTCCTGGATAAAAGTCAGCGCAGTTTTTTCATCCATCACAGTGTAACAGCATCAAAATACACCTTTTGCATCTGCTGAAAACAAGGGAAAAAAACACCCTGCAAATCACAAAGCCATTCCATGACACGTCAATTTACTTTTTCTGACAGATTCACTACACAAAAAAAAATGTTTTCATTAAAAAAAACTAAATGAAGATTTGTTTAAAGCAGTCAGGAAGAGAGAAACGAGGAAAAAGAGAAGCAAGAATTTATACGTGTCTCCATATTGCTAATGTTATTCGGAGGTGCTCTTCATAAAGAAAACATGGAGAGATTCCTGCATATAATGTCCTGAGATTTAATAAATTGCCATACTAACTGTTGGTTACTTAATGACTAATAACATCCACAACATTTAGGAGCGTCTGATAAATTGTGTAACCAACTTAATTTACCCTCTCTTGACATTAAAAGCAGTTACTGTTAATAAATAATGTCTTAAAACGTTTAGGTGGGTTCTTTAATTCAAATGAACATTTGGAGTATTTGGAACTACTGTGATGGCCTTAGTGGGCAGGTAAACAAATACATGCTTATTTTCATTCCCCCAGCACTGCTGGTATTGTCTCCTTTAGAATGCAGTCCTTTGTTTTCTTATGTCGTGCTCTTTTCCCTGAAAAACACCATAGCATTTAAACTCAACTTTTTTTTTTTTTTTGTATGGGAACGTTTTTTATTCATTCAGGCCATGCTAAATCCCCTTTGATTAAGTTGTTCAATTATCAAATATCATAATGAAAAAGATATGATTTTGAGTAACACAAGTACAGCTTCACTGAGAGACCTCATGTCATTCCCGGCCCAGCTGAAAGGAGGGAAGAGTCCTTCCAGTGTCACCAGCCAGGTATTGCAGAGAAGCAGCAGCTCAGCCTGCATTTGGTGCACACAGGCAACTCCACTGCAGCGAGGAGAAACACAAACAGGACCTGCTACACCAGCCTTGGGGCCGCTTGCTGTGAATCCAGCCAAAGGACAACTTCTTCCTTTGGACAGTTTGGGACAACAAAACATCCTTGAGAAGATAAGTTTGGAATAATTTCTCCCCTTCAACTAACGTGATTTATGAGCATTCAAATTGCTTGGGACATGGTATTATTTTCAAAAGGAAAAAAATGAGTAGGTACTTAAAATTAAATGAATCTCAGGACTCCTTTCTACAGACATTGCTTACAATGGGCTTAATTATTTATGGGAAGAAACCATCCCATTGTATATCTGCCTGAATTCTTGAAAAACAAGTAAAGGGAATAAAAATCAAAATCTTGTTTGCAAAGTACCGGATTAGCAGCAAGCAATCTGGGTTTTGTCTCCTTGGATAAATCTCTTAGATAGCTGGATCAAAGAAGCCCTTTGTGAAATAGACACTTTACTGAGATGTTTGGAGACTTGGAACATTTTCCAAAGTGATAACCATTTTGGTATCCAGCTTAAGACAACTTTGAAAGCATTTTCTGAAAACTGGAATTAATTATAATTAAATTAATTCTTCTCCCACATTATATTTGGTGATTATATTTGAAGTCGCGCTATGTAATTTCAATTATTAAGGTGCTTTTACACTGGAAGTAGATAAGAGTCCTCAGAAACTGTAAAACTTCCACCAATGAAAAAATGCTTGGCTAACAAAAACTGACTCCAATTCAGAACTAATGCCTTTGCCAGCTCACAGCAGTGCTTTTCATGTGAGATACACAGCTTTATGCCAGCTTTGGACATGCTCCTAGAACTTTAACTTTAGGCTCCAAACAGACAAGTTGGACATCTGTGCTTGTTGCCCATTCAGGATATTCATTCACATGTAAAGAGATCCCACCCCCGCTAATACAAAATTTGAACTTAGCATGGTTACCCCATCGCTAACGCTGCGGCAACAGCCCAAGAAAAGAAGTTAAGCCACACAACCCCACATTATTTTTGCTGGCACCTCCCTAAGAAGTTTTTCAATTCAATTCAATGAGGGGAAAGAGAAACGTATTGAAGGATTACTCTTCGGGATTTTGATTTTACGAGCTGCTGGCAACTGTCCCCGAGCAAGTGCGTACACACGCTCTGTGAAAGAAACTGCTAACCTGATACTCCGGGTATTCTGAAGGTGGGAAGGAGTCTCAAGAAGTTCATTGTTGGTGTGTTTTAGTTTTTGTTGGTTTTTTTTTTTTGATAATTCGTAAGTGAACTTTTTCAAAAGTTCCTTCAATTTAGCATATAAATTGAATTAATTTCATTTGTCTTTCTAAAATGTAAGGCTCTTGTCTTGTCCAAACACAGTCTGTCCCAGCCAGCAGGTCAGGACTTGACACATTCGAGTGAGGAAAGCTCCACCTTCTTTTAACAGCACGGTACAGACATGTCTGCAGTTCGCTCCACAGAGCAACGTACTTGCACAGCCACTGTATTTACTTGAGAACAGTGGTCACTATTTACAACCAATTATTATCATTTCCTGAGAAAAGGCTTGACTTCAGCATGCTGAGCATCCTCAACTCTCCCCAGCGCCCCTGTGCGCAGAATGAGCAGCCAGCGCTATCAGGAGGGCTCCAGCGTGTTGCAAGATCCAGGGAAGCCACTTAGCTGGTAAAGCTCTTCAAGCACAGCCCATGTCCCCCTGTCAGCAACATAACAGACACAGAAATGGGCCTCCTTAAAAACAGCTGCCTTATACTTTTCTCTAAACAGAAAAAACGTGAATCAATCATCCCTGTAACGTCCTCCTCAAATTGCCAAAAATGTCCGTTTCTGAAGGGCCAAAAGCTCGTGGCAACAGCTTCGTCTTCCTCCTTGGCCACAGGGCCTTGTCATGGTGCATGTGCCGTCCCAGAACAGAATTCCTTCTCCACGTGACACCACTGCAGTGGGGTAGGGATTGGTTTGAAACATATTTCTGGAAGTGAACTCGTGCATGTTGTCATCACAGCCACCCTGATCTCTACACACACAACTGCTGCACCTCTTCACAGTAACGTTAAGGAAGATCCTGACTTTTCCAAAGAGATAATTACAGACTGCTTGCTGACAATTACTTCCAGTCTCAAAGCAAACAAGACAAACAATGGCACAAATCAGTGATCCATGTCATATCTTAGGCAACAACTTAATGATCAGAATGAATGTATTTAAAGCACAGCACTAACAAAAGGAACATTCTAACAACACTTTACCTGACACTGTTTGACAAATGTAAGAATATAGTCTAGGGAGCTGTCAGAACATCAACTCGAAGGCAGTATAAACTACTGTGACCAGTAATAGCAAAGGTGTTTTACTGGCAAAGGAGGTGCTAAGCACAAGCCTGAGCCTTCCTTCACAGATCCCCCTGCCCTGGCCTTTTGGAGAGTTTTCTGTCCTTCCACCAAATGCAAATGCTCGTCTCTCCTGAGGTGCTCAAATTGTTATTTTCAAGCCTTGATGTCTTAACACAATTCCCAGCAGTTCTCAGCCTTTTACATTCTGACTTCTGTTTACTGATGCACTACTTCTCCAAGTGTAGTAGCACATCAATTAATTATACAGTAGTCTGCCTAATCAGGTTTCCCCAGGGTTTTTAACAGAAACCCTTTGTATTTCTTAATGATTCCACGAGATTGTAACTATTTTTAGTTCTGCAGTAAAAGAAATGAGTCTGCTGACAATACTATCTCCTAAAAAGGTGGAACTGCTATTAAAACCGTTGATCCAAGCACACTTGAACTTTGGAGAATTCAGATTTAGTCTGGATCTTATGATTACCATTGCCGTGTATCACATAGGCAGTCACCACTTACAGAGACACAAATTAAGTAGAAAGACTAGAATTGAAGAAGAGATGTGACCTACTTAACATTTTAATATTAAACCAGAGACATTCAAATTAATAGCAAAGTCTCCACTGCCTTCAATACGATTCACCAACTGCTCAATGACAGTCCAACAATTTCCTTGACCAACTTCCCATGACCTGTCTGAAAGGACATGCTCTACATGCCAAGATCACTTTTCTTTAGTTCTAAGGCAGACATCCACAAACTTTCTCTCTAATTTCAGGGGGAATTAAAGATTAAGAAAAAACAACAAAACCCCACCAAATGACAAAACCACAACAAACTACTAAAAGCACAAATCAGTAGAAATACATCCAGCTTTCACACTACAAAAGCTCAGAAAAGCAGTAAAAAACAGGTGGAGGACTTTTCCTGTGCCAGAGCTGGTCACATTTTTGGCTGAATTGTGTCTCGTACTAAGAGAGGCCATAATTAAAAATATTTAGTAGACAGCTGCCTTAGTACAAAAGAGTTGTTCTCATGGATCATAGAAGAGTTGATGTTGGAAGGCACCTCTGGAGATAGCTTGATGCAACCCCTGCTCAAAGCAGGGTCAAATAAGGCTCAGGGTTGTGTCCAGTTGACCTTTGAGTATATCCAAGAAAGGAGACTTCACAACCTCTTTGGGCAACACGATACAGTACCTGACCACCAGCATGACAACAAATAAATCACAAAGCAGACCTTTCCCTTTCATTGAAGCATTTGAGACCTCCTTCGCCCACCCTCCCCCCAGTGACATGGCACTGCTGCAGACACGGCTCCCATGTGCCACCCAGGCTGGCACACCTGAGTCACACGGACACACAAACAGCAGTGCTGACATCACGTAAGCTCCGACGCTCTTACCGAGCGCATTGGCACGACCGGATTCTGAGACACTGCTGCTAATTCTTAGTCTTACCTATGCCCCAAATCAGAAATGAAGATGTGCCAGAGATCATTTCCACATTATGAAAGCAGCTCTTTATAGCATTCCATGGGGACCTGTCTGCAAGGATGAACTGTATCTCGGTACAGTTCCTTTTGTCCTGTATTTGTTCTTTGATGTACAAATACGCCACAGACTAAGCGGTGATCTCTTTGATGTTGAACTTTTATACTTTATTGCAACTAGCACACTTACAAGAGGAGCTGCCAGTCATTTTCCCTTCTAAACATTCAAATTTCATGAGGCATTTGCTTTATGAGTCAGATTTCTTAGTAACTTGTTTTCGGAATTTCCACAAGAACTGTGCTACTCTTCTGGACTGATAACTTGTTTAAAAATCAAGACCTGATCAGGTTTTTCAGGTAGTACAAATTAACGTAAGCATTGGCTAATATATCTGAGTATATTTAACATAAAGTATAATTACCTAGTCAAGTATGTATTTCCTCACTCTCTTTTAGGTAATTCTGGATGGTGCCTGGACTCCAGCTGTGACCAGATGTAGCTGCACTGGGAACAGGACAAACCAAGGCATGCAGGTAGTGGTACCTTTCTGGCTACTGTGCCAGCCTCCAACACTTTACAGTTCAGGCACTTCCAGAGCCAGAGGCAGCCTCTGCAGTACAGTTTTTCATAATGCAGCGTGTATACATCGAATTTTAGGCTGACAATACCACAGCAGATTAAATTACAAAGTTAGTTACTTCTGCGACAAAACAGTAATCAGCACTGGCAGAAATAACATGTTATGAAGTGCAAATTTACCGCCACTAAATGCTACAGCTTTCAGTGAGACATAAAAAAGCATTTCCATTCTGAAGCACTTTTGTGATGGCTTTTAAATCAATCCTACGAGCTGAAATTCTTTGGAGTGAGATTTTGGTATTCACAAGGTCTCTGCTTTAGAGTGACCTTTATGTTTGGCTGTTTTTCCCTTCTGTAAGTATAAACACTGTGGTTGAGAGGGAAAACATCAGAAGAAAATTAGAATATTTTGGAACAGTGACAGCAAGGAGGGAACATTTCCCCATACTGAGCTCTAGGTTTCCACAACAAAAATCAGTACTGCTACTGATGCTCCTCTCCAAGCCAAGTAGTTTAAAGGTGCATTGTCAGTGTGCTGGCCAGAGAAACGCGCTATGCTGAACATCTGAATCTCAAGTTATAATTTTGAAGTGGGTAAACCATACAATAATTTTTAGATGGTTTTAGTAAGTGAGAAAAATTATTCAAAATGAAACAAATCTGTTAAAGATATTGATTCCTCTTTTTCGAAAACATTTTGCAGCTCAGAAAGGAAAAGCGTTGTTAAGAGCTAGTGAGTGTACGCAAAGGAGGGAGCACTCCAGCACCTGCCATGCCAGGCAGCCAGGAGCTGCACTCCACCTTTCTGGCTGGGAAATGCAAAGTTAATCCCAGAAATACCAGCAGATTTTAAAGAATCTGGACAGAGCTAGCCATAGCAACACTGGAAACACCACATTTTCAGGGCCTTTTTCAGATCCAAGCAGAAGTTATTTCTCGGTGCTCACCCAGGTTCTATCATGTGCAGTAAAACAAGCCACCAAGAAAAACACAAGGGTGAAATACTGCTCATGTTACGAGAGGCTTCACACAGAGTGTCCATGGAACCATCCCATGCAGGAGGCAGGAGAGAGAATTTTGATCCTCCTTGAAGAGAACAATAGGAAAATCAATTCCTTAATTTAGCTCCCCGAGCTGGCCCCGCTCCAGCCCCCGAGGCCCCGGTGCCAGCCCTGAGCCAGAGCCGTGCCGCGGGCGCTGCCAGCCGCGGCTGCTCCCCTGCTATCGCCGCCGAGCATCTGGGAGGCAGCGAAGCCCTGGGCCTGTTTGCCTCAGCCATTTAGAAGGCGCCTATGTATATGAGCTTTCTCAAATGAAACATCTCTGGCTCTTTAATTAACCCGTCTGACTTTTTTATTATCTGTTGATACAAGAATCTATCCAGCAGTTACAAACATCTTTATGTACTCATATTTTAAGCAAATACTTCTTTTAATTCAATAAGGCACCCACGGTACAAGAAAAACTCTCCCCAAAACTTAGCACAATGCATCTCTGTCAATCTAACAATTGCAGGGTGTGTCCCTTTGACAGAAAACAACGCCGAGTGTGAGCTCAGCTCCTGCAGACGCTCACAAACAACCTGCCCCTCTCTGCATGGCAGAGGGTGCCCCTGCAGCAATAGCAGCAAACACACCTCCCCAGCCCCGGAGAGCTCCAGGCTGACGTCCCAAACCAGTACTGGACGGTGGTTTCGCTTACATTCATGGGCCCCAAAACTGGTAACACAACATCCCTCATGTGAACAATTCTACAGGACTCCAGAAGGAGGTAGTCCAAGGAGAGGAAAAAGCAGGGGCACTCTACAACAAGCCGTTTTCTGCAGCGCACAAGATGGGTTAATTAATTCCCAAACTGAGCAAGGAATAACTACAAATTCACTAGAAAATGGGTGTTTTCTCACAATAGCTGCTCTGACAAATCAAACACAAAGATGGGCTAATTAATTTAGCCAAATGGGAAAATGCACCCATTAGGAGAAGCATTACAGTTGATATAGGAGAACAGCTACTGCTGCTCCTGTCAAATAGTACAGCAATTTATACTGTTCAAATTTTCGCCAGAACTAAAGTATGTGACTATCTATGTACAAAAAGGAAACTCCAAATGTTCTGATGACCAGGGATCTTTTTTTACTGGCTTTCTACACTACCTAGACTAGACGCTCCAGGCAAAGAGCACCTGGGGCTTAGAGAGAATTTAACCTTCTTTTGGGGGGAGAAGATAAATGACACTTTGAATCATGTCCCATTAGGCACAGAGCCGAGGAGGTTGGACAAGAGAGTGCTCCTCTCTTCAGAACTAGGAGTAAGGTAAACATCAGCTTACATAAGTTTTAGGCACACTTTACCCATGGCACAGTATCAACTCCTAAGACCCCTGGCAGTCTCACAAGAGGTGTGAATTAAGTGCCACATGAAATGGGAACTTGATTTCTAATTAGATCATGTAAATTGAACAAGGCATTAAACACTTAGATGAAGGGAGAAAATTGCTGAGCCAATCAAATACATCAGCTCACAGTATCTGCAAGAGCTGGAAGCAGAAGCCATTGCCATAACGCATCGCTCCCATTTCATGCTGTTAACAAAATTACAGCAAGAATAGCAAAGAGTTCAGGATTTCTAGAACACCAAACAAAGAGTACACTGCAGAAGACAGCAGGTACATATGGTGACAGGACCTTTTCTCTTTTTTGGTTGAGAGTGCAGAAAGTATTCTTCACACACCAGGTGTGAGCAGAGGTGGCACAAGGCCCAAGCACACGGCTCTGGGCAGGGTGCCCGCAGTGCCTCTGACCGGCACCACCCAGAGCCAGTGAAAAGCAAGGCTGGCATGCAGGAACACGACCCCTGCTTCTCTGGCCAACCAGTCAGAACACCAGCTTGTGGTCCCTTCAGTTCGAAGGAACACTCTGACAAACCATTTGTCACAGTGTATCCATCAATGTAAAGATTTAATGTCACTTTTCCACTCCTTTGTTGGAGAATGATCAACTTCTTCTAAAGTACATAAATAAAGAGTCATGCAGCTGGTTTTATGAAGCACCTTGTCCCAGGATTCAGTGGCAAGAAACAGCAGAGTATTTCAAAGAACACAAACAGTACACAATAATTACATGGCTGATACCCAATAAGTATGCTGACTATTCTATTTGCATTGTTCAGAAGTGAAGAGGTTAGACTTATTTACATCCAAGCAGCTTTAATTAAGCTTTGAGATAAATGCTCTTAAAATGAAAGCTGGGATGATTATAACCTCTCTCCACATTGATTTTAGCCTAGATGGCTATGTATGCAGCATGACAAAAGGCCCAAAGGCTGGAATCACACAAACAGGAGAGCCACGAGCGACGGGTCCCGCACCACTCTCCATCACATAGGAAAGAAAACAAAAAATGCAGTGAAATCGTGACCTTACTGAAGTTGACTGCTTAAGTGTGGTGGAGCCGGGCCACAGGTGCAAGGGCAGCAGCAGTGGGACCCCTGCCAGTCCCCACCCAGATGAAGTGCTCCAGCTGCACTCACTAACAGCAGCGAGGACATGGGCTACACCCGACCCCATCAGCGCTGGGCAATCCCAGACTTCTCTGGAGAGAACCGTGCACTTGTGAGAGCTTTAGATGTCAGAGGGTCACATCAGGCTGCAGTCAAAGAGCACGAGGAGCATCACCCATCGCACAGACTGCAACTGCGCGTGCAGACGAGCTCCGTGCTCCTGAGTGACACCACACAGGCACCAAGCGAGCGGTGGGAGAACCTAAGAGAGATGTCCCAACTGGCACCACCCAGGACTCACATTTCCCTGCCTATCCATTTACTCCTGTCAACGTGCCTGCTTCATCTTCCCCCGGCACCAAAAAGGAAAAGGGGAGCAAACGCTAATTTAAACACATTTTTCACAAAAGTGGGAATCTGTGGTAACCTGTGCAGGCAGCCAAGCTCCGAGCAGAGTGGTGGTACCTCAGGGGGCTTTCTCCAGGGCACTGAGCCCTCCCAGGCTGCCAGCGAGCTCCCTGCTGCAGCTAACCCCCACTGTGGAGAGGGGAACAGCACGGCACCCCGTGAGTCACTGCCGCCCTGAGTCACTCCCTCGTGTTCTCAACAGAAGGTGCAGGCAACTGGGAAGCAGCCTGAAACTGCACCGAGCTTGCCAACCTGTATTTTGCAGAACTTCTCAGCCTAAATGCCTCTAGCAAGAAAAGTGAAGGGAAAAAAACAAAAAAAAAACCAACCACCAAAAAAACCTGGGCAAGCTAAAGACTTTGTTCAGCAGAGGGAGATTACAGGACGAAGAATAAGGAGAAAGTCCATCTCCCAGACCCCCTAAAACAGCTTTCTGCTTCAGCTTTCCAGTCAGTGCCTTTTTTTTAATCCAACAAGCAGAGGTCTGCACTGTGCAGAGTCACCTTTTTTTGCATAACTTAGTTATTCTTGGAGGACAGAATGCTCCCCTCCCCTTCTAATGTTTATTGCAAAAAGGAGAAAAAACCCTGATCTTCAAAAAGGAAGAAGACAGTTTCTGTACCATTAGTTATGTGCATATCCCTTAGATATCAGTCCTCAAGGAAAAGACAAACCACAAAAGGAGAGAACTACTGCTTGCTTGATCTCAGGAGTTATCAGCTGTAATTGCAAATTACAGCTCACAGATAAATACAAGAAAGGTGAATACTTTTTTCTTTCATTGTGAATAAAAAAACCCAGAAAAACATTCTAAAATGTATCAAGTCTGACTGTAATAACATTCTTGTCGTATGCAGTTATTTTGCACACTACAAAAACTTATCTCCTGGGAATGCAAAGCAAAAAAAAGAACGTGCTGCATCTCAACTTCCTCCAATATTAGACAGAGAATTGCAAAGTATCTACTCAGGAGAGACACACAGATTTGCCAATTTTGATTTAGTACATATAGTTTAGAATAAAAGATACCAATTTAGAACTCTGTTGTGTAGTCAAGATGAAATACTAACAACCCTGATAGTAATTACTACATGATAGTGATCATTTTTACACTCTACTGCAGGCAAGAGAAGCACGAAAAAAGATTTAAAACCCCTTAAGGTTAAAATTGAGTGCTACATCATCCCAGAAAAAACCTCCAAACATGCTAGGTTCTCTATAATGGGGAATGAGTAAAGAAATCAGTCTTTTTCACACACACTGGGGAAGCACTTGATATAAAGAGGACTCAGTTCTTCACTGAGGTCTCTTAGACACTACTCCCCAAACTAAAAAATGCCAGTACAAACATTCAGCTCCCCGCTGCAGAGCCAGGCTGCAGAGCTGCAGGCCCTTCCCTTGCACCAAGCGAACCAGCTGCCACCTCCCCCTGACCCCCCACATCAGCTCACTGAATAAAGCACAAGGACATTTCACATCAGTGCAGAGCCCACACCCCAAACACCAGCAGTGCTCAAATACCTCCTCTGCGACCTCATCCCCTTAGGGATTCATTTTGTTTTGTTTCATTAAAAAAAGGGTAGAGAAGTCCTTGGGCTGTGGCTGTAGACCGCTTGAGTTTTGCCCCAGTTATTCAGAATTATCCTAGAAGAATTATTTTTAAGACTGCCATTACCAGCCGATGGGAACAGGCTCACCATTTCAGCTAGGCAAGAGCTGTACATAAGTTTAAAGAGTCTGATCTAGTGAGATGTTCAGCACCCACAGTTTTTGCTGACTTAAACAGGACAGAATCTCCTTACTTGAAAGGAGTGTCCCCAACTGAGACTTGTACAGAGCATGCAACCGCCTTTGATTTTCACAGAGCGAGACATAAAGACAGATTTCCTCTTTTACTTTTAAATCTCAAGAGTCTTTCAAAGAGCCTGAAAAGTACATTTCAGCAATAAACCTCAAACCAATCTTATCCTGCGAATGTAATGCAACAAATGTCTTAGGTACAAGCAAGTCATTCAGATCAGTCATACGAAATTAAAGCAGCAAGAAAACAGCCTGTCAGCTAGCAATTCCAAAGGCCAGATTCTGTTAATATTTAGTCAACAGAAGTTCTGTGCTGGGGTATTTGCTAAATGGGATTTAACTTTCAATAGTGCCACAGTGAAGGTAAATTTAAACACACTTCAATTTGCAAAGCAACTATTTTTTTTAAACCTATGGCAAGCTATTTTTCCATAGGCATTTGTTTACTGGCAAAAAACACTGAGTAATTTACCAACGTGCTGGCAGGCTGGTGCCAGGATACACGACAAAAAACACGTCAAAAGGTCAGGCTTGACAGACTGGGAAAAGCTCACCCGCATGAAGCAGCAGCGCGTGAATCCCTGTCCGGCCCCGGAGCAGCCCGGCTCTGCCGGCTCCGGAGCGTGGGGGTCGCTGCAAGGAAAGCACCTGGGGCAGTGGGACAGCAGCAGCAAGGGAAACCCTGCCTTCTGCCCAGCCGCAGCTCGGCTGCTCCAGAAAAATGCAGCAGATTCCAAAAATCCTGTGCGCTAATCAGGAAACCAGTGGAGTCTTTTTCCTTAAGCAGGTATTTTTTAATGACTGAATTTTCTTTTGGAGACACCATCAGTGGAAAAGCTAGTTATATTTCAATGATCCAAGCACAGACCCCCCCAAAGCAAAACATTTTTCCCTACAACCAGGAACAACAGATTCCACTCATCTGGTCCACCTTCCACAAAGCAACAACAGACTGAACTTTACATTCACACAGCAGTAGTCAGGATTAGTACCTCCAATGCCACCTTAACAGTAAATACACCTGGGTTGAAATAGTTTAGAAAACTTACATCAGCCTTCCCACCAATCTCTATTTAGGAGTGTCCATATGAAAGATAATGCAACTACTGCCAGGTTCCTGTCCATACTTTATAACTCATCACTGGACTGAACCCTTCTGTCCAGGCCTGATGATAGAACAAGACAAGTACTTGAGCTCTCTGCAGCACTGGGCCTGACTGACCCATCTCTCTACAAAGCAGGTACCAGAACACGGTACAGTCCCACGCCGAGGAAACAATCGTCCCATGTCTTGGGCTCACCTCTGGTTCTGCACTGGCCTGACAAACGAATCCCTGGTTCTACTTCAGCACAGTGTACTCGCTCATCAGTTCAGCACTCAGCACTATTCTCCTTGAAGTCACCCCTGACGCTCCTGCCAGGGAAGACTCTCTCTGGAATAAGATCTGTACCAGTGACTATGCCGGCGGAATGATCGGATTTCTTTGCAAACTTCACCGGTGAGCACGTAAAGCTGCCGTCTCCCTTGAAGTGTCAGCTGGCTAGCTGACCTGCCTGTGTTACAAACTGAGAATGCAAGGCTCCCTGGATCCTCTACAGACTCACAGCAGCTGATAAATAATTTTTAAAAACCCATCAACCTAGAAAATACTTCTTCAGCCATTAAGAACTTCTATGCTTCACCTCTGCCTGTTTTCTTAGAAATCAGCTGGAAAAAAAATCCTCTTTCCGCTCTGCCTGAAACGAGAAAGTTTCATTTCCTAACACGCAGCCTGTCCCAAAGACGTGCCCAGGCTCTTCCCTGGACTGGTCTGTTCCCAGCACTTTAAGTGCATGAGTGCAGCTCCCCATGTGTGACAGCCAGCCCGTCTTTACCCTCCCAAACCTGACACAGGCTGAGGGCTTTTCGGAATGAAAGAGAACATGTTTGCCAGAATATTATGTTGCAAGAAAAATAAAACAACTCACAGATTGACTTTGCATGGTATCAGTTTGGGCTATCTAAATAGCAATAGGAAAGGGATTAGTACTCCCCTTTTTCACTTAAAAACGAAAATTAAACCCAATGTGAAAATCCCATATTCTCCTGAAGACCATAACTGTTTGCACTTTAAACTTTAGAACTGTAAAAGATTAGAAGTGCCAAAAGATGCCATCACAGGATAGAAAATAAACAAGGTACCCAATTCACCTACAGATTTTGCATTTTTCCTTTGTACTTTTGAGCTTAGATAAACTGCATTCCCTATTCTGCTGGTCTACTTCTCTCAAATCACAATACTGGACTGTGGATCTATTATTTCATAGTAGCCAGAGGCCTTTTTAAGACAAATGACAACACATTTCCTCCAGCTGAACCCTGTCCAGAAAATTACAGAAAGGATAAGAAACCAAGGAAGTTTCTCAATGCACTACAAAACTAAATATTATGAAACATGAATTAAATGTACTATAGAATTAGTCTGTAAAAAGTACAAAGACCTAAGCATTTCCATAATAAAGCCACTAGGAATTACACTTTAAAATCCAAAAGCTGGGCTCCGCCAAGATTTTACATCAGTGTGGAAAGTGGTTTAAATGAAACTCCCAAGAGAATAAAAAATATATTTTGAAGTTGAATTGCTGTAAATCATCTGCCTGCTCTTCTACAACACACCTTAAATCTCTGTCCAGAAGCATACAACATAATCACACACTCCAATGTTTTTGTGTGTGTACTTTCCTCCCCTTTTAAAAATTTGTTTTTTTTAATTTCATGGTTCTAACAGGCTTATGAGGGATATGCTGAAAAACTGTTATCAGAATATGTAGAATTCTAAAGGACTGCTAAAATATCCATGTAGTTTGCACTTAAAAAAATGCACTTCCTTTTGTTACAGATGCGAGTATTTGAATCAACCCAATTACATTTTCTTGCCAAATACATTCAGCATGGCTAATGATTAATGAATATAGTGCTTTTCTTTTTATTCACATAGGCTTCCCTCCAAGAAGAAAAGGAAGACTAGTAATTGAAAATTACCGTCCTTAAACAGTGTGCTGCTACTGGTGTGCATTACCTAGTGCCTTGCAAAGTGGAAAAAAAAGGAAACAGTCCCTAGCTGAAGCAGGACTCAATATTCTTCTTCCACGTATTTAAATTTTTCAAAGAGAAATTTCGCCTAAAATTAAATTTAAACAGCATGCATTTAGTATTTTAGTGGGGGCATTAAATCAAAAACCAACACTTAGAGTCTTTAGATTACCGTGAAAAAATATTGCACGTAAGTTGGATGATTATTTGGTTTAGATTTTTTTCTATATTTAAAAAAACCTCAAATCTATAACTTTAAAAATAGTGCAATGCAAAGCTCTACTGTGGACCTAATTTTATTAGAAAACAGGGCAGACTACAAACGTACCTCTAAACTTTTGGTATCTCATCAAAAACTTCGTTTGACTGTCCTCAGTCTGACACTGCCCCTCATTAAGGACTCGAATCCGCAAGCAGAGAAAACTCCAGGTTTAGAAAAAATAAATCACTACGTAACTCTGGTCTTTCCTTTTATTCCAAAGCCTTTGAAAGATAAGCAGCTGTCTGAAGATGGCATTTTAGCCCCATCAGCTACCCACAGGATGCTGCACGTCCTTTCCCCTTTGCTAGAGACAGATTTGACAGACTGCGTTTTCTTCACGGGTTTGTAGAAAGCTCAAGAACACCTCGTCTCCTCTCTGAGCGACTCCAGCCACGGCACCGCAGCCTCTGCCTGCCCAGCGCCGTGCTGGCACATCGGCTCTCCCCTCTAACTTGCAGGCGCCGCTGTGAAGTGCAGCGGCTCCGCGGCGCTGCCGCTGCGCTCCCGCCGGCACCGACCCGGGGCTGAGCCGCCCGTCCCCCCGAGCGCTCCCGAGAGCCTCCCGC
>VXBT01007386.1:1142228-1196999 GCA_013400235.1 Oriolus oriolus | reverse complement strand
CGGGCCGGCGGCAGAAAGGGGCTGTGGCATCGGGAGCGCTCCCGCCGTGCCCCAGAGCAGCTCCCGGGCCGCTGCTCGAGTGCGCGTTTGTTCCCACACAGCCTCCCCGAAGTGTTGTTTTTAGTACAAAATAACCGTATTGCCGCTACATCTTGGCATAACGCTCTGCGCTTAATAGTCGTTGACTTGATCAAGCAGAGCAGCATTTACATTTTAAATCTGTCTGGTGATGGTTTCATGCTTTCTTAGGATTTACTTGGAACGTCTGAAGCATGATACCACTGCTGGAGATATTTCCATCTATTCTATAGCATCAGATGTCACTGTACTGTCAGTTTGTGAGATGAAGTTTTGCATTCATGGATATACACACATCCACACTACAAGAGGGATAGTGCATGACTGAACACACACAGAGACGCAAAAATAATCCAACCTACTAAAAACCCCCATACTTTGCTGAAAATTGCATTAAAAAACCCAGTATTTTTTCCAATTCCTGCCTTAGCCACTGGAATAGACTGTCACAAAATACAAAACACACACACGCACAAAATGATGCATTACAAGCTGTTTAAGAGGGGACAGAATATACCATTTAATCAGAAGTATAAGCATTTAATGAAAATAAGACAAGGGAAAATAGATATAAACAGAAGCCAGAGGAACCATCTTAATATCTGAAACAAAGCCCTATATTTAGAAAGCCTACACGAGATGAGGACACTGAAACAATCTACTATTAAATGGCCCTTAATGGCTAATTCTTGCCTATTTCTTTAATGAGTTCTTAATACAGTATGCTATTATTTAAATATGATTTGATCCAGGTGTACTTACCATTTATCAGTCTAGTCATTCAAGCCCCATTAATGCAAAATACTGTTTTAAATTTTCCTTATTTAAAAAAGAAGTAAAAAATTTAAAATTCCAAGAGCTAATCTGCTGCAGTAGTGTAAATGTAGTAGATATCTTTGTCATAAAATTTTTCATCTGTATTTGCTATCCTTACATTAAGCCATTCCTACCAATAGCACCTGTATAGTGAGATCTTGCTCAGAAAATTTACAGTGGCAGACCTGGTCCCAGCTGGGTTTGTGCTCATGGAGTTTCATCTGCAGCACAAGCTGTAAAGTTGCAATGTACTGAAGAGAAACCTTACAGGACATTCTGGACTGAATCAAATCCCACTAACAGTGGTGCTCAGAGCTCTTCAGAGCCTGGAAGATGCTGCTTTTGCACATGGGCCAACTGTGGAATTTAGATGCAGCCAGAAAGCTTGGAGCATGCACAAGAGAAAAGAATGATGTCTTAATGTATTGTAATGTGCAGTTAGATCTTTGTAAACATTTTACTCTGACACAGCAAGTAATGTCAGACCGATGGCCTGAAAAATGTCACAGTCCATTAGCACTGGTTGTCTTGTCAGACATTTAACCTTAAGGTACACAGCATTACATTATTAGTGATCTGGATTTGTTTCCAGTCCAGCTGAAATGCAACTGGCAATCTGGAATGACATCTGATGTGCTAAACTGCTTCAATAATAAGCAGATGACACAGATTTTGCATTCTTACAAATGCCTTACAATAGCTGCTTCATAAAATTATAGAAGATTTGTCATCAGACATTTTAAGTGAGAAAAGCATACCTAAAATACTTTATTATTTGTTACCAATATCCCATCTAAAGCCATCTGCTGACTTTTGAATGTGTAAACACAACTATTCGCACTTGGGTTTTCTGTCTCAGATTGACCTCATTATGAAAACTCCATCCAAAATCCATTTCCTTCCCCATGTACCAAGCGACTGCAACAGTGGCAGTCTCACTGGAGTTCAGACACCGTATCAGTGACAGCACAAAGACAATGTGCCAGTCAAGTACTACTGAGCTCAGTATTACAGTACACTTGACAGGCAATTGCTCTCACTGTTTGTGCAGCAGGGTTTCATGTGATGGATAGGAATGCTTCCCAGCTTCCAGAAGCTTGTCCTCTATCCTGCTTGTTCCTTAAGCTTTTGATAGATACCCATGAAATACTGCAAGACTGCAAACTCTTCACAGGAGTGAGAAACTACACCTCAGGTTACACTCAATTCTTGCCTTGATTTCTGCATCCAAAGACCTCCTGAATGTCTCAAATGTATTTATTAATGGTTCAGACTGAGCAGTACCTGCAAACAGACCCTGACCACAGCATGTGCTCATCCTTTGAGCCACTATGGCACAGCCTAAGCCGCCCAAACAGCCAGGAACTACAAACGTGAGATTGCTGCTTTAGAGATGGGAACAGATCGGGGAACCTTATCAAGTATTGCTCTGTGTTGTACTGATATAAAAGGTGTTCAGCTCGTCAGCCTAACCACAAGCCTCCACAACAATCTGAGGGAAACAACTGCTTCTAGAAACCTTTTCAACCCTGCTAGGCAAAACAGAGAAGTGTTAAATTGCTAACAGAGAAAGGGGAAACACCTATGACAGCTATTAGCACTGCTAATGCAAGAGACAGGATTGGGTATTCTAAGCACAGCACAGAGAACACCGAGAAGCTCTCCTCCTCCACCTCGTTGTAAACCTACTGAGCAAAGTAATAAACTCAGCTTCCAAGATGAACCAACAGCTACTCCTAACTACTTGTTCAAGGACATCCCCAAACAGAAATAGTTTAAATGCAACTGATTAAACAAAGATGTTTATGTTGTTCTGACTTGAAACATGAGTGGGGAGCATTTCTGCAGACTGCTGGGTTACGTTTCGCATTCTTGTCTAAGTGAAGCTGCATGGTCAGGCTTAATTCCGGAAGAATTTAGAGACCTCCTTATCACTAAAATTTAAGATTTGAATAATAAATACAGGATGCAACCACCAGCCTTCTTCCCTACAGAGGAAAAAAGCATTCCTAAAAAGAAGAAAATGCGTCATGTAATCACTCCCTGTCTGAAGGAGGTTCGGCCACACAGGGTTGTTACGAAGCTGAAGCTGTCAAACCACTCTGAGGTGCCGCATTTACCCACTGCTCTATCACTGCCACAAACACAACTGCATGCAAACCTCTTGCAGGGCAAGGGCTGCATGCTGCATCCTCCCATGGAGATGAAAACCTACTTGCTGGGAAGGAAATGTAATAGAAGAACACCTCAATAAATCATCCAGGGCCTCCACACTTTCAGCTTTAGCTGAGACAACTTCTTCACTTTTTTAAAATGACCTAGAGCTAGTTCTACACGTATGTTTTCACTTCAAAAAAGGGCTTAGACTGACAGTATAAATCCACATAATCATGCATATTTTTAATTGTTTTTCTGAAGTCTTCATAGGCTTGCAATGAAATAAGTTCTTAAAAATGTTTAGGAAATTTTGTATTGATTCAAATAGGTAGCAGTAACATTTAGAAATGCTCAACTACTTTTCAGCACTTCAAACACCTATAGAAAATGTTGAAAATTTCTTTTCAGAATTTAAAGAGCTGCTCTGAGGAGTAAAACTCCACACAGAGATGGTGACAACAGCTGCTGGTAAATGGGAAAAAGCAGGTGATACTGAAAGCAAAGCCTTTCTCCATCTGCAACCCAATCACATGTCTGCTATCAGGCAGCTCCCAGCTCATATTAGGGTTGCAGGTCTAGATGTGACCAGACTTTAAAATATACAACAAGTTCCAAGCATCAAAACACTCTGCTTTTGCCCTTTTGGTTTCTTACTCAACAACAGCCATAGGTGAAACCATGCGGGTGCAGCGATCATAACAGCCTTGTTCACCAAAGACACCCAAAACCAAGTGTAGGAAAACTGCAGCTCCAGATAATCTTTAAAAACACAATTCACAATTCTGTCCACCCTGTTGACAATCAATTTTTAAGTGGCTTCCAACTGATATATGCAACACCCCAAAAAGAAAATGATTGCTCCTTAACACATTTCCCCCTCTAGATTTAGTGGTATTTTAGTCTCCATTTATTTCTAGCCCTCCAAGTAGCACACTGTCGAAGATGAATCTAACTGAGGTTGTCCTCATTAAGTTGCCTCTTTTTCATCTATTTAAAACTGCTACTATGCTGACCCTGCAATCATTCCATTTTGCTTCAGACAAAATCCCTTCCTCAGTTCCTGCTGAGGAGGTGTGCTTTTGTGCTGCGTGGGCCTACAGCTATATGTCTTAATCAAGTCATTTTAGAGACTACTCCACAACTTCCAATTAAGTACATTGCTATCCCCAACTGTTGAACTGCTTGCTGTGCTTTCCCAAACAGCTGCTGCAGTTCTGCACCTGGTGAAATGAAGTATGAGTTGACAAAATGTTTTGGGGTTCATCTGGATGAAAGACAAGTCCAAAGTCATTATTATCAGCTAGGCATGCTGTTGGTAGCAAAGGATTTTAAAGATCTAGTCAACTGAATTTTCACCCGGCTTCCTCTCACCTTGAAATCCCTTGAAAGGATATCACATTTGCTGCTTTTCACAATATAAGGTAACAGCAGTACACTTTGGAAATAAAAGTGATTAGAAAGATGAGATTATCACCAATTAATCATCTGCCACCTGCACTGGGGCCATGGAGAGATTACAAAGTTATGAAGAAATAGATCAAACTGGACTTGGTAGCATGCCCCTTTTGTCTGCACCTAAAAGGGGGTATGAAGTGATTGGTATTAGATTACTGACCACGCTGCCACTGCTGAGGCCCTGCTTGATCTCAGAGAGATTCTCATTCATACAGTTTTGAAGGATCAAATCTTCCTACAACATCCTGACATTAATGTTGCCAAAAAAGCAGGAATTGTTTGAAAGCTGTTAGAGCTCTCCTTTTCATGCATAATCTTGCCAGGGTATTTTGCTTGCCAAAAACCGCAGCTAGGTATTGTTCTGTACATCCCTTTTGGTGGGGAAAAGTCAGTGGACGGTGCATAAACCAACTGCTGATTGTCAGCAGCACAAAGAACAGCAAGATCCTAATTATCTTCAGAGAAGTAATTATTAGACCCTTGTTTAAGGATCATTGCCATATAATAATTTTTCAGAATAAACAGGCTCCCTAAAGAACCACCTTTTCCTGTAAATCGACTGAAAAAGAATCATGCTGGTTGTAGTGAAACATCTTCAGCATATTTTAGAATCTTCAGAAGTCCTTTTGCTCCTTATCAGCTCGGTGTAGACTTCTGTAGCACAGAGACAGAGCGAGCGAAGCTGCTCAGTTGCCAGCTGAGCATCCTGCTGGTGGCAGGTGAGAGCAGACGCCTGGGTGCAGAGATCCTGTCAGCTGGACAGCTGCCGGAGGCCTGCTGACAGTACACAGAACCCTCTAAGTACTTTGGTCTCTTTCTGAAAAATACCTTAATACTATCAGAAAAGTTCTTACTTCCCTAAAAAGCCTTTGGCCTACAGCATTTTGATTCAATTTTATGGACAACAACTGGGTTTCACAAGGTATTAGGTCCATTTCCCAAACCTTTGTGCGTCCAGCCATTCGGAGAAGAATTTCAATGCTCACAGGGATGCCCAGGACCAGCCTGGAGCATTTGCTTCCCCCACCAAATTTATGACTGACCTGACTATTTGCTTTAGATCATTAGCCAGTTATATACTAGGGATAAGTAACAGGTTTTTTCAATTTTTTTAATCCCTGGACTTCCCTTTCTGCCCTCTTTTGCATCATCAGGGATAGCCAAGGCAGGAGAAATGGTAGTAGTGAGCAGAGCATGAGATGAAGTGAGACAGGTTTCCTGCTCAGAACCTCCCTCACAAATGTGTCTGGCCAGATGCAGCACCAGGAAGGAACCCTGGAGTTTTCTGGCCTTTTCCTGATGAATAGTTCAACAATCAAGACGATACGGGCTTATCCCAGTGGGTCCTCTGCCACTCCATGTGCCTAGGGCATTAGCAGCACTTCAGCCTCTTCATTTCCTTGCTGCTTATGGAAATGCTCTCATCTGTTGAACAAACGGAATGCTTCAACTATGCTTAAGAATAACCAGAGAAATCTAAGTCTACAGCCAGCCAAAGTTGTGCCTCCTGCCTATAAACTCTGGAAATTACGTCTAAGTCGAGCTGCCAGAGAACAATTGAAGCAGTCTCACATATGGGATGAGGATGCTCAGCACAAGGAATTTGTGTTGCACTCACTTCCAGATTGAGCAAAAGTAACCCGAGAGCAGCTGTAAATATGCCAACATTTAAACTGCTTCAAGTCATGCCCAGTGACAGTCAAACCTCCCTCTTATGCTATATGAGACCAGCAAGCAAATTTTCCCCATTTTCAACAATGTAATTAAGAATGTGAGCATTAGTGGGACAGATAAGCTGTGCTGGGCACTCACAGAACCAATATGGAAATTATTTTTCTTTCATGGAAAGTAGAAGCATCTGTCCAGTCAAGCAAAGCAAGCGATGATTCTGCGTTATGAAATACTCTTTTTATAACTATTGACATTTCAGTTGGTAGTGCCACGTGTCAATAGTGGTTTTATTGCTCACATTTAAAGGACAGCTTTCAGGACAGGATTCATCTAAATTGACACTGTCTGATCAGCAGCATATTTCCTGCTCCTGTGAGCATATACATTATTTATACAGCTTTGCACTAGGGAGTATTTGTGCTATTACAAGAAAAAATTTAAGATCTGATACATTTTCTATGTCTCAATGCAAAATACAAGCTTAGAACTGCACATGCTTTCTAGGACAATTGAAATTCCGTGTCAGGACTCTCCAGTTAAGTCTTCAAGCCACAGTTAGAGAGGCTTCTAAGCCTGTCTGACCCACTCTTTTCCAGCACAGTGCTTAACAGAGGGGGGATAAATACTATGCTATAGCATTTTCTCCAGTTCCTCCTCAGATTAATACTGAGCTCCAGAACGGAAACGCTGGCAAGTCCAACACATTCTCATCATGTACTAGTAGATAACTGCTAATTTCTCCCATTTCTCACTTCTTCAAACTGTAGAGCCACTTCAGCAGCTGTCACTCCTGATGCCTTCCTCCACAGCACCGTTACATTCTTAAAATTATCAAAGAAAATTCATTACTTTTTATGCCATTAGTAAAAAATAAATGGCAGCTGATTATGGCTTTTAAGGCTTCAGCTTTAAAGAAAACATAAACTTTAATGATCTATTTTCAAAAGTCAATACAGCCTCAACTACTGTACTTCAAACAAACAAAACACTGCATACCTACTTAGAGTGATAAATAAACGATGATACAGTTCCTGGGCATGAAATCCATACAGATAATTCCTTTGCATAATTCTGATTATTAGACATGATAACGTGACACTGTTGAAGGATACTAGACTTTAATAGGAGCAAAATAATAAGATGATTCACTTACAAAGGAAGATAATTATTTGAGAGCACTGTTTTCCTAATAATCACCAAGTTCAGAGAACACCTGCAAAGAACCATCCCCACTTTGAAAAGGGGAGTGCAGTATTCTAAGCCGATGAATTCGATTACAAAGCAGAGCATACAGAGCAGAACACCTATAGAGGATCATCTATTGCTCAATCTAAAATCGGGGTTTATAATCTGCATTTGTATTAATTTAACTCATGACAGTATTTTTTTTATCCTATTTAGAAAGCAAAACAGAAAGGATTTAGAAACCTCCCATTTTCTGTTTCAGTAATTTGATTGGAGCTACTAGCACTTGCTTGATAAGAACCATTTTAAACTCACGATTTAAACCTTACCAGCATACACCCATCTTACAGAAAAGAAAGCGCCAAGCATTTTTCACATAGGCACATCATTCCTGATTATTTCAATTCCATTTTAAAGGATCTTTGACAGGGCTACTGAAAGGCTTGTCAAAGAACAGGGAAACATTATGACATTCTTTCCCCATATCCCTTTCCAGAGCATGAAATATGAGGGACATTTCTAATAGAATCAAGGCTAATTTAAGAGCTGTTAATCTTTATTTTACGGCTGCTGGAGCTGGGGGTGGTTACCTCTAGCACAGGGCAGCTGTTCTTCAGCACACTTCTCTAGTCAGCTTCTAACACACAGCCCTGTTCTTAAAACACAAACTGCTTCACTCCAAAGCCCACGTATTGCAAGCATGGACTCTACTGGCTACAATTAGCAGAGACACTTGAATTTCAGTACTGGGTTGTTTGGGTTTTTAAGTGTCCAATAATTCGACAATGCTTTTAATGATTGTATTCATTTTTAGCTACAGGACAAAACATTTGGGCATTTTTTATCTGACTTCTGAAAACCATTTTAAAAGCCTGTGCTGACTTTTTTTGGGGTCTGTTTCTACAAACCAGTACTTTTGCTATTTTAAGAGTCATTTATCTGCTCTCTAGCATGAACTACTGAAATTGATATGCCTTTTCAGTTAAAGTCCATCATCAGAGCTGTTATACTTTACATTTGTTCAACAAACTATTACAAGTACGCAGTGCACAAGAAGTTGCATGGTAACTGCAGGTAAGGCACAGGCTGCTGCACCCATCTGAGCTGTCCTGCTGAAACCCACAGGGCCACTCCCACGCTTCTGGGATGAACAGCCTGGATCCAGTATGCTGGGGCACTGCTCTTCCATGGACTCTATACAAAAGAACCAGGTGTTCTGCAATATCTGCAACAGGTGAGGAGCTGTCGAGTGAAGCTGAGAAGCGTATGAGCCGGGGTATGAAACAGTGAAAAATTAAATATCTGCCAAAGAATAAAAAACTCAAGACAATAATTACTCAAAGAAGGAAGCATATCAATAAAATGTGAAAGTCAAAAAAAGGTGTACAAGGTCAAGGTATGTTCAGTTTCTCTTATTCACCACAATTACAGCAGCCAGGAGCACCTCTCCAGTTCACTGATCCAAGTGCCAGCCTGCCCACTGCTGAGGAGAAGCAGATGAGGTGTGGGAAGGAGCCCCTGTGCATGTGACTAAGTGGCTGCAATGCACTCAATGAATGGATGGCACCGGTTCTTACCAAATGAGACATGAACGGAAGCTGGATTACTTCTAACAGAAGAACACTTCAAAAGGAGGTGAAGAAGAACCGAAGTTCAGAGATATTGATGAGATCTGCATCAAAATGCAGAGGGAGGGAGCTTGTGAAGCACTGCTGAGGATAGTTAATACGATACAAAATGAACAGAAATGGCTATCAGATAGGAGGAGAACTACCAATGTGAAACAGATAAGGTATGGCAAACTACCTCAATGTGAATAACTGAAAGGACTTACGCTATTGTTACCCAGAAATCAGCTTCATTTTTCTTGACAACCTTCTGCTTAATAATTTTGAAAAATCATAGAGAATAGGCATATGGTAAAAATCAAAGGATATTCTGATAGAAGCAATTACTAAGGGATTACATTTTCCTGCAGCGTGTTTCTGAACAACATGAAACATTAGACAACTCTTTCTGAGCCTCAGTTTTGAGGGAATGAGAAAATACAGTATTCCCTGTGACAGCTTCTTGACTCTCCTCAGTATCTGTGATGCATCTGCTGCATTTCCATTCAGTACTGAAGGGAAATAGGGACAAGTAGCAAATGGGAGCTGGTGCTAACAGAACCTGAAAGCTCTGACTCCAAGTCAAGTGCACTGCAGGAGTGCTCAGGAATGCTCAGCAATGCCCAGGACAGAAGAGACACAAGCAACAAGTGCAGGCAGCTGCCTTCACAGCTGGGAACGTATCGGTGCCTGTGGTGGGTCTGCCAACATCCCACAGTATGCTGCAGATCCAATAGCAAGGGTCACCAAACCTTGCTGGCAGGGCCACTCCATTCAGTGAAAGTAACTGTATTTGATTCTGGAACTGGGAATTTTTCACCAGCACAAGGAGGGAAAAACTGAGGTAATTCCAGGTCCTTAATATCTTTGCTCACTTACACAGTCAAGGTCTTGGAGTCCCCTCTGAAAAGGAGGGAAATTACCCAGTGAACTACCCCCTAAAAACTCCTAAAGATCTCTGAGGAGAATGTTAAGAGAAGGGAGGAGTAACCACTCCTGGGAACTCCGTGCCTTGTTTTTGTCAGGATTCCAAGCCGCTTTGTTCAGAAGGCAGGATCAGCTGTGACCAGCCTCTGAAGGGGGCCCATGGACCCGCCCAACCCACAGGAAGCTTTCAGATGTGCATTGACCTGGGACAGGGCAAACACACCATTCCAGAGCCCTGGACATTTTACTTCTTTCTCCTCAATCTTGTCTTCTTTTCTCCATCTGTATAAATGTCAGTCTTGCCATACAGCATTCAAAGCTACACAGAAGCATTTGCTCCATGTTAGACTCCTCCATGCAGGGCTGGTACTCTGCAAAGAGCAATATGTGCAGTTTCATAAGGGGAAATAAGTGCATTATTTTCGCCTTCACAGACTTTAGCCCTTCCTCTTTAGCTGTCTAGTGATCCCAAACTGAAAACATGCCAAGGCATTGCAATACAAATGCTTCATTGGTTTTGTCAACAACCAAATAAGACAACAAATGTATTCAGGCAATCATTATGTTTAAATTAAGCCTGCAAAACATTTAAAAGTATTAAGAAGGAAAAAATACACTGTATTTTTATATCATGAAATTGAAAGGAAAAATATAGAAAGCCTATTAAAGAAAAAAACCCAAACCAACCAAACAAACCAAACCAAACAAACAAAAACAAAAAAACCCAAACCAAACCCCACAAGACCCAGTTTCCCTGACACAAGAACCAACCCTCATATCAGCCCCCAAAAATCCATGCAGGATCAGTGGTCTGCATGAAAGAGGAGGCAGTTGGGGTTCACACGGGGATTGCAGCCAGCAATGGTAACCAGAGGCAAGCCTGCCCTCTTCCTAAGTGTAAAAGGTGCTGTCTTTGACAGGAGAAAATCAGAACATGTTTCATACTGCTGTACCAAAACCTCAGACCTGCTGTAACTTCAGAGGTGCATCACCAATACTTTGTGAGCACTGATGATCACACATCCGTATCATTACATACGCTCACAGATATTTCTCCTTCTTCAAAGGCCCAAATACTTGTTTTCACTACTTGCAGTGCTGATTCAAGTTATTTCCCACCCAGCCATTTAGGACCTTTGCATTTTTATTTTCTCATGAAAATAGAAGGACAACTTAAGGAAGCATCAGCTTGGCATTAGTTGGTCCTACCAGTACTACGGCAGTTTCTTAGTTGGTAATTATTTCATATGCCCCGAGACTGAGTAGGATACAATCATCCAAAATTGTGAAATAATGTTCTGCCACATTTCATATGCCTGTTGCTGGAGATGTGACAGATTACTGATGTGATCCAAAATCCAGCAAAGACATAGGAACAAACTGAAAAGACACTGGTAGCATAAGTAGCAGAATGCCTGTATGCTTCTCACTCCGCTAAGTGAGGTGAAAAATCTCACTAGAAATAGGCTTAATTATTCTCCCAATTGATGAAGATAACGTAATCAATGGGCAAGGACTGGCAAAGGCAGCACGATAAGAATGGCTGGTGTACAGAGGGTTTACAAGAGCAAGGATTAGGATACAGAACACTGCAGTATCTTGGTGCTCACAGCGCTCTTATAAAAACCCAAGCCAAACACAACTAGGTCACGTTTGAAAGCAGTATCTTGCCTTTTTAAAGGATATTAGTTTACTTCCAGGTCATTATTTTTTCCCTTATCACTAGGAAAAGTCAGTATTAGCATGACTACTGTTATTTCTTTCTGGCGATGGTGAGTTTTGTCAAAGGGGATTAGCTGGAGCGCCGTGCTGTGGTTTCCCCACTGGCATTAGGCAGTGCTGCACGGGTGTGCTGCAGGATGTGATTCCACACTGTGTGCACAGCATTCCTACATGGGCAGGTCAGCTGCGTCCCTCTGAGAGCTGCATTTGCAGCTGGGGTTTGCAGGGAAGTGATGCCCTCGATCACTGCCCGAAAGGCACGGGCAGAAACGAGGGGCACGACTGTCACCGACTGCCTGATTTCTTCAGGTCTCTCGCTGAGTTACCGTTTCCAAACTGGAACTGCTGGGTTAGGGGAGTTTTCCTCCATATCTGTGAAACCAACCCTGTGCTGTCAGCGTAATGGTTTGTGTTCAGGTTTGACAGACAGGAACGAAGGGCTCCCTGAATAACTGTGGTGCACCATCTTCCCCTCTCTCATTCTCAAAACAAACGTGGTGGTGTCTTGACAAAACAACATTAAAAGAGGCAACGTAGAGAATATAAAAGCTTCCCATCACATCACCATAGGAAATTTGGAAAGCACTAATTTTTGAACAGTAAATACCAACCAATCCTTTCTCCAGGTTTCTGCATGGCTAAATATGGATCCTCATTTGCTGTCTCAGCATATTTTGTTCAAATATAAGTATGATAAAATAGTTTGAGGACTAACACTTGAGATCAGAAACTTAGCAATGGAGCTTATAATGTGTTTCATGAGGTGTCAGATGGCCTGTAATGGAACATTTGGAGAAGAATTCAAACAGATCTGAGGCTGTAAGAGTTATTCAACAGTGAGTTAATGAGAGCACTCCTTTATAAAACGAAGAACTACAGAGTACTTTTATTGAACCATACATTTTTTGAAAAGCATTTACTATGGAAACCAAGTTCTATGAAAAGACCCAGAATATGAGGGAAACCACAGGTATGGCATCTGAACCAGCTTTCTGACCAGAGAAAAAAGAATTTTAAAGCCTGGTGGTAGGGGGTGATTGGATAGGAAGATAAAAAATCCCTGTTCAACAAAAGCAATGTGGAAGCTTGCAGTTTTTAGTGATAAAGAGCAAGCTGTTGCACTCCTCCTCTGTATGCATTTCCCTGGCTTGAGAATATTTCATTATAGAGGGTTTTTTAAAAGACTGAGCCATTTAGGGTGGTTTTTTCACTCATCACAGGCAGTTGTAAGCTCTCCTGGTCATTTGCCTAGCTGACCTCCCTATAGAGAAGTGCTGGAAACAACATTACAGAGACTAAAAGAAATCAGCTCCACCAGGAATAGCTGGATGAGCCAGCGGAGGCGCAAAGGAGAACTGCTGCTGTGAAGTGGTACAGAGCTGGTGCAGGCTCAGGAAATGATCACAAAGCAAGAGCCTTTCACCTCTGGGAACCCAAAACTTACAGATTAAACTGCCACGTACTAATAATTAATAAAACCCATCAGAACATGGATAAATGGGCTTTCACTGAGTAAGCACACTACTCCTCAGCTAACAACTCTGTTTATACACCTGAAACGTGTTTTCATGTGCACACCTGGAAGGTGGTAATTTCATTTATCCTCTGCATCGGCAGAAACAGCTTCACGCAAAAGGCTTAGTAGTTACAAGGTCACAAAGGTGCACTACCCGTAAGTAGTGTCAAAATATGCATTTCATGAAGAAGGAGGAGGAAAAAAAAGCCCACTTAAGAAAAACAATCTACTGGGTTTGTACATCAGATCTAGATGGAAAGCAAAAGAAAAGCTATGCTGCTTTGCAACTTCTTTTTAACCAGGTGAACTGAAAATGTGCTGAGCTACACACTTCAATATTATATGCCCACACCCAAAGGGTGCACAAGGAGTGGAAAGGAACAGGACTACATGTTCCTTTTTCAAATTGCACCTATTATCCAATAGACCAGTAGAAACGTTTCCCACAACAACGATCTGCATACACCTCAAAAGCTGTTTATTTGGCAGCCTTGATGTATACTTCATTAGAGCACTGCCTGACATATCACCCTGCTAGCTTCCTGCAATGATTTAGGCAAAAAACCCAGAGCCATCTTCTGCCCACACTGTAAGCATAGCAAAAACCAAGCATGGACTGTCATTTTCCAGATGAATTCATGGAGCTTTAGAACCACAGACTGTTTACATGGATGACACAGACTAAAGTGTTTGTCCTGCATCACAATACTCTTAAGTGAAGACAGCTGGATTCTATTCTATCAGAAACATCAATCAATAAAGCTGCCAAATAAATTCAAATGAGAAAAGCAGTTATCATTGAGAAAAGTCAAAGAAAAGGCAGAACTGGATGAAACTAGATCACAGATTGTGTTTAAAAAGTTTTTAAAAATATCCAGAACTACTTGCAAATTGAATTAATTAGATGTGAAAGAAAAACAAAAATGTTGCACTTGGAGTTGCCAAAGAGAATAATAGCTCCATCAGTAACATCAGTAATTCTTTTCCACCTTCACTAGGCCAGGAGGAGGCAAATTGTACCTTCTGGGTGCTGTGTTGCTCCTGGTGTTTCTGTAGACCAGGCCTGCAAGCTTTCCATGGAGTTCAGAAAACACTTCCTCTTGCAAATGATTTGCAGAAGACTTCACTGTGCAGTCGGAAGCATTTATTTCAGATTACATCCAAAACAAGCTGCAGCACAGCCCTACAACTTGGGGTGTTCAGCTCTGCACCCGGACAGCCGGCAGGAGGGCTCTCAAACACCTTTGGCAAGTGGCACTAACAATGACGTGCTGCTTTCACTCCTCTAACAGAGAACTGCCCCAAACACTTAGGAGCAAACTGCTTTGCAAAGAGCCATGCTGTGGGAGCAGTTAAAGAATTACGTAAAAAAATTACTCCATTCAGCTTGCAGCTTAAGCAGGGAGTGAAATAGAAAATATATTTCAACACACAAAAAAAAGCTGGTAGGGACCTTCATATGTTTATCTTCTGTGGCTTCTCTTTGGGTCAGAAATGACCACAGTGTCAAATGCATAGCACATCAGTGATTACCCAGTCCTATTTATAATTCCCATATGCCAAACAACTATGACAGAAGGCTCACCATAAACTCCCTCATTTTCCATTTATAAATAATACACAGTTTGCTGAAAGGATTCCACAAATAGTAGCACTGCACATCTGCAGTAACATAGGAAACTCAGCAAACGTGCATTATTGGCAAGTTGCTAAAATACCTATAGGCAAGCTTGTGGTTTGTCTATGGCTGCGTTTAGTGCAGCTCGCATGATCCAATCTGTGCATATTTACTGAGTGTAATGTTACTATATTTACATTACTAGTGTATCCAAATATATTTTTGGGAGGGTAAAAAACTGAGGGAGTGGTGACTGAGTCAGGATCCCACATATTAGATTTCCATTTGGAATAGGTTTCCCAAGGCATCTAATTTCACTTGCAGCATTGTATGTCTGGGACTTCTCAACATCTAATTGATGGAAAATATTATGTCTGTGTTTTTATCCAATTCCTAAATGGCATTCCCTTTATATGGTTATAAGTACTTCAGTCAGGTATGCCAGCAGACTTTTGGTATTGCCATACCAAAGCAAGCATGCTGGATTTTCCATAATGGGCATAAATTCCTGCAGCCGCTGGGTCTTGGCTTTTTTAACTATTGACAGCATGTCCAGCAATATACCCTTAAGAGTCAAAAAGTATTTGGAACATCAAGTATTTGAAATTAATTTCCTAAAGATCTGCATGGATGAAAAGAAATTCTTGAGTTAAGACTGAGCCCTGCAGGAATGAGGGAGAAGAAAAACAAAATATAAGGAAATCTATTGCCAACTTTGACACGATAAGAAGGAACGAGAAATATCTACAGAGAAGCCTCATTTGCTAGCACTGAGTCCCTGTGTTGGGGAGGTATGTCAGAAAGAAGCATTTTGCTAGGGGAAGTAGAGGTATTTTTAATTTAAGTTTACAAGGGTCACATTTGCTCCTGATTTATCTCCTTCCAAATCACACTTTACAGTAGGAATTACTTTGTCTCTGACCCATCAGACTGGAATCTGATTCTGCAGGAGTACGATCAGAAGCCCAGGGATGGGCAACTGCTTTATTATCATCTTCTTTCCAACTCAGACCAGCAGATCGGGCCCAAGGGAGATAAATTATTATGCAGAACTAGAATACAGCTGGCATTCCTCTGCTCTACGAAATGAATCACTTTGTCTGGACCTGGATCACAAAAAGGATCACTGAGAAAAACTGTTGATGAATTTAAAGGAAGTGGAAAACCAAAGTCAATAGCAGACGTGACCAGAAAAAGAAATGGACAGATCCACAGCACCAGTTTCAGCTGCAACTACCAAATCTTCTCTTTGGGGTTTACTTTGCCCCAGCCCAGCGGCAGGGCCAGCACGGGGCTCAGACGGAGCGGTGACATTCAGCTCCTCAGCAGCTCAGTGACCCATCCACACCTGCTGCTCTGATCAAGGCCCACCCACCCTACAGCAGATGAAAGAACACTCCAGCCAAGGTGTTCCAACTGCTGTTCAACTCCTGAGTGGTAACAAACAGCTTACACATAAATTAAAGATCCAAAACCCAACAAACTTTTTGCATAAGTGGGAAATAAATGACATATGTGATTTCTGAAAACGAAGTTAGCAGTTCTGGCTTTGTATTCATTTTGCTTCAGGAATGTACAATTCAAAAGCTGAGACCGTCAGAAGCTTGTGCCTAATGTTAAAATAAATATGGTTCATAGATGTTGTTTGTAAGCTACCAATTCAGACATGCTTATTTTTAAGCTAAGGACAGTATTGATCACAGTAGGACAAAGGTATAAGATCCTGCCATCGCTACAAATAACTGCTATAAACTGAATGTATAATGGCAGGACAGTTTTTCCTAATTTTCAGTGTTTATGGCATTGAAAGCTCTGAAGAATTACTGCTTAGGGAATGTCAGGATTTATTAACAAACCAAGAATCCAAAAATCTGTATTCCAGGAAGAAAGAACTATATGAAACTGCCATCTCCCACTTGCTGTACAATACAGACAAAATTCAATTAAACCCATGTAAACAAAGTTTCAGACACAAGAACAAAACCAATGATGCTTTTGCACAAAAAGAACAGCTCCTTTGGGAAAAGATGAAATCAATATACTTAACCTTTACATTCTAGAGGACTGCCAAATCATCTCACTTTGGCAAGGATTCTCATGTAAACAATCACCAATTAAATTAAAAATCTGGGAGAAAAACCTAGTTACATTCCTTCTGGGAATGACTTTTGTGGATATAAATCAAACACCAGTGAAGGATAAGAACACAATAACAATTCCTATAAATCCAAGGCTTATAGCCTCCAACCAGCTAAGTCCACACAGACCCTAAAAGCCAGTGTCATGTAGGAATATTCAAGCAAGCTCCAAACATGCTTATCCATGGAATACAAACAGTACCTCTAGCTCACTTATCAGCAAGGTTTCAGCTGGAACATGAAGAAAACAGTCAAAGATGCAGTGACACACTGAGTTGGAGAAGCCTGGATAATACACTCCACAGGAGACCAGGCTTACTGTAAGGAGTCCTTTAATAGCTGATCAGCACTGCAGACTGCACTTGGATTTTCACCAAGTAGTTCTATGCCCTGCAAGATTGAATCTGGCAATGCTGACTGCTGGTGGAGATTTGCTGGAGATGAAACAAAGGTTCTAAAGTTTATCTTAAAATATATCAGCAGAGAGCATGGGAAGGGAGTGGGGTTAGAGTTCAAAAGCAGGAAAGAAAGTTTTCCCCACTCAGGGAGTTCTTGAGCAACAGCTCTTGATTTGGCTCCCTGTCCATGGGACAAGGTCTGAGAGACCGTAAGTCAGGAGAGCACCAGGAGAGATGCGCGCTTTTCCAAGATCCTTAGAGAGATAAAGTTAACCCCTATCCCAAAGGATGCTATGCAAGAAAAAAAGGCTTCTAGTTCGGGGTGAACAGGGCCACGAGCACAGCAGAGTGCAGCCTCTGACAGGTTCGCTGTTTGGAGCGTGTGGGTGTGACACTGTTTCTCCACGTCTCCGTGGACTATTACAGAAGAGATAACACTTGCATTCAGTTTTTCCCCTTCAAACACGCTTTGAATGGAACATACGAGCATTTCCTCATCAGCCCATCACACATGTGGCGAGCTCTTGGCACACACAACCAGCCTGTTTGCTCAAGAAAAACATACACACACCTATGCAATTACAGCCCATGGCAGGTTTCTTCAATTATCATGTCTCAGTTTCTCACTGCAAACCCTCAAGAAATCCCAATTTATTCTGGCACTGTTGCTTTGATACCCCCATGTTGCAGCTAGTGGACATGAGACAACTGGAATTAGATATGCCCTTGCCCAAGTCAGAGGAAAGTTTATGGCCAACTATGTTCTCATTAGCTTTCTGGCAGAGATTCTGGAACTATTGCTGGCCTGTACGTGCCTGTATTAGCAAATGGTGTGCATAATGTTCCTACCACATATCTAGCTGGAAGCTGTTCTGGCTATGGTTTCTGCCATTTTGAGTATTAAACATGCCTTTGACAGGTTTAGGTGAAATTTTAAAAACAGTCTCAGGAAGACACACTCTGATAAATTCTACCTCAACTAATTTTGGCTCCAGTTCAAACAGGACATTATAAAAAGTCAAGTCGTGTTTGGAATAGCAGAAACCACATTACTAAAACTAAATGTTACAATTTCGAAGCAATTAATACTTTGGTTAACAAGTCAGAGACCCCCAGACCCCATTTCCTTTCCGTGCACGTCAGTCAGGTTAACAAAACACAGAGCTGAAAGAAAGAATTGCCTGGCTCTGTGTTAATCTTCAATATTCCTGTCACCGAGTCATTTACCTCTGCTGCTGACTTCACACAACACTGGTCTCATCATGAGCTAGTGCTGGCTTAAAAACACAGATGCACTGCATCTCAAACCTCAGTTCTGGAGAGGCTGTCAGGCACAGGAAATACTTACCAGTGTTATACACGGATCCTCTTCAGCTGGACAGCAGTGTTACCTTCCTGTGTGTGTATGGGCCATTACACTCCCCTGGAGAGATTCATACTCCTGAGATACACAGTAAAACTTGGCTCAAGTGCAGCTGTGCAGTACAGATGGCAAGACCTGCAGTGGTAGGGCCAGGACAGTTGCTTTTGCTCTCAGCACTAACATCATAAACTGATGTATCAAGAATCAGTCCTGTCTTCTCCTCCCAAAGTTGGATTTGGCACAGTTTTGTTAAGGAAGAAAGGGACAAGTCTTGCAGAGAGAGAATAAAACCAGGCACTGCAAAGCAGCGATTATTCTGCCTGCAGAATTAGCCTCTTTTGGGAAGGTGCAGAACAGCACATAAGAAATTAAATATGTTTAGGATAGGTCTGAGAGTGAGAGAGACAGGATCCTCTTCTGTCTGAATCTCTGCTGAGGAAACCTCTCTCCTTTGTAACCACCTTCCTCTTGTCACTTAACAAGCAGAAAGACTGACTGAGGAAGGGCAGTAACAATGCAGGAGCTATCTGAAGAGGAGGCAAGGGTGGTATTTAGACAAACCACAAGTTCTCATGTTCATTATCTTCTCACCAAATGAAGTCCTCTTACCCACCTGTGCATTGTTCTCATCCAGTTGCCCTACTTCTGTTTATTATGTAGCATTCATTAACTGGTCCTAGGGATAGCAATTGAGAGTGAGTAATTATCTCCCTAGCACAAAGAATAAGGGTCAGATTCTTAAAGGTGACTGCTGGAGGTTTAAAAAAAATAGAAATGAAAAAACAATCAGGCCTATTTTGTCACTTGGTGGTGCATAAAGACAGCCTGGATTTAAAGAAAGAGATATATTTTATTTTTCGTCTAAAAATGTTGCACTACCAAAGCAGATTTTGATGAGACACTCGCTGATTTCAGAGGCTCTATACTGTCACTTCCCCTTCCCACCTAGATATGTATGGCCACTCCGTGTGCTCTTTATTCAGGTCAGTTCTGGTGTCAGCAGTAAATCAGGTCTCACATCAGTCTCACTAAAACTTTAGCACACGTTCTCGCACCTCCAGGTATTGTGATTTAAAGCAGCAGCACACCTGTGGTAGCACAGAGTTTACTGGAGACTGAAGGGCAGAGCTGAGGCCACTCAAGGATTATTCACAGGGTTGCTGGAACATTCCAAGCTTGTGCTGTTGTGAGGTGGCTGCTGTCATTACCTAAGTTAGTTGTTCCTTATTGTGATACAAACTTTTCTAGCTGGAAACACTGCCTTTGTTATACTTTATTTTAGTGTTCCTCAAGTAGTCTCCTCATGAGGAATCACAGAATGCCACCAGCTGCAGTGGTGAATTACAATGGCCCACTGTAACCTACCAGGGGCAATCTTAATCCAGAAAGTCTTGGACAATGTCACAAAGGTCTCCTTTGCAGCAGTGAATGTTTCAGATCCTTGATTTTTTCCTTCATCACAAACCATAGTCTTACCTTCTCCCAAGACTCTTCCTAAACACCAGAGTGCTTCTTTTGACAGTGGCAGGGGCCTGGCCTTCTGCATGGAAAATATTTTTCTTAATAATAAATATGACTGTGTTCTTCTACATAAACAATATAATGTAAAAGGCTTTCCATTGAGCAAGGAAGGGAAGAGAGGCTTTCCAAAGTAATTTTTTCTCATGAACCAGCTGTTAGTAAGGACAAGCCTGGATTTCGTGACAGGAGGATGGCCAGAGGGGAAAGGACCACATTTACGAAGTATCTCTAGCTCTGTAGTAAGTTCTGTAGTAAGGGGGACAGAAACAAATTTGCAATGTGTGAGCAGTACAGTAGAAAACATTTTCTGACTGGAAATTGTTAGCATTAACACAAAAAGAATGTTAAGCAGCATCAATCAACATTACTTGTTCCCTCCTAAAGCAGTCTGAATTGAAACTCTATCTAAAAGCAGTACATGTCTTCCAGCCTGGATATCTACACAACAAAAAGTTGCTAATAGAAAGCAAAGCAGTTAAACTGAAGTGTCAGCAGGGGCTACTTCGTCCCACAGAAATTTCAATTAGCTGACAGTGCCAAAAGTTTCCTTATTTGCAGATGTTGCCAGCAGCTAAAAAGAAAAATAAGGAGCATACTTGGGAAACAAGTAGGACCCAGTGGGTTTGTGAAACAATTGGAAAGTTGTCTCTGCGGGGAGGGATACCCAGCATGAAGGACTCTCACAGGACAGAGGAACACACAGATGAAACTGGGATTACTGGGACCACTAAGCAGCACCGTTCCAGGAGTTTGCAGAAAGAGGAAAAGTGCTCCCAGCAGCAGCCGATAGGGTTCTCTTGGGCTGTCACTCGCCTGCGTAGCAGGAAAAGCTCCTGTGCCCCTCGGGCAGGCGGCACTTGAGCAGCAGCCGCAGGTTTGCTCTGAGGCCAGGGATCAGCGCGCGCCCTCCGAGCAGCAGCACAGCAGGAACACGGCCCTGTGCTTGTGCTGGGAGGCCAGCTCCTGAGGCAGCTCAAAAACCTGCCCCGAAACTACAACAGAAAAAACCCGAAGCAGTCGGAATTGCTGACCAGGGCTCACGGCGCTCATTTTGCAGAAAGGGTGCGGGGGGCATTCCCACAGCACCACAGCCGGGAGCTGGGAAAGGATTTGCATCCCTTCCGTTTCTGTGTCTTGGTTCTCCTTCTAGGGATGAGAGTGCTTCCCTGCCTTGCTCAGATTCTGAGCTCCCAAAAACGGTGCAGTGCTTGCCTCTGACAGTAATGAGGGCAACCCTCGATATAATTGCACAGATAGACAGATTCTGCTCAAAATTCGACATTTGTCATTTTTCACACAGCTTGTGCAACCAACACACTCCCAAAGGACAGGCTGATCCTTACTGGCAGATATGACCCCCTTGAGACACCGATTCCTGAACATTTTTTTTTCCTTCATACTTGGAAAAGCTCATCATCAGTTAGCTTAGCTTCAAATAAGAGCAGCCAAGCTTATGCCAAGACTCATCAAGTTACTACAAAATACCTTTTCATTTATACTTAATTTGACTACTTTTCCTTTTTTTTCCCCTGGCAGTCACTATTGAGTCCTATAAATTAATCCTTGGAACTGTTAATGTGAAGTATGAGTAAGAAAGTAAATTTAAACACTAATTGGATCCTACATGAACCTCTTCACAGTAAGTACTAAGCTATGGCTCCTGTATTGGAAGCCCACCAAATCAGCCCTGAAATGGGCCAAACACCATGTGCTAATCAGAAATGAAATAAAATATTAATGAAAATTTCTGAGCACTGTAAAAAGTCTTTTGGCAACAACTTTTAATTATTAGTGCCCCAGAGATATACTCTCTGTCTTGAGTATTTTTCCATTTGCCTATAATGGCAATTTTTTTTTTTTTAAAGACTGAATTTGAAAAGTACAACCTTGGAATCAGCAATCATCCAGTAAAGAGCTGAAAAGTACACAAGGCAGTCCCAGGCTCTTGCTCTTCTGCAATGCCTCTGCTTTTCACCCCTATACTGGGAGTGGAGCACTTTTCTAGAAATCCTTTTGCAGATGGATGAAAAACAATTCCATACATATGCCAGCACAGATAAGTAATTATGAGAAGCAGACACACTAATCCTCCTTCTCAGAGCAAAAACAGGTTTTATGTAGCATGGGTTTCATCAAAGTGTTTTTCAGGGGAAAAAAATTTCTGTCTAGGCTCATTGTGGAAATGGCACTTGTTTCCAAGCAGAACTACAGATTTGCACTGTCATCCAGAAAGACTTCCAGAGATCTGAGCTGACAAATCCAAGCTCAGAGGAGTGGTTCACAACGCTTATTAGTAAGCAAACCAGACTGTGTTTAGGAAGCAAAGCCGAAATTCCTTTCCTCAGAAATAAATACATTTGCAGCAGGTAATTGTTAATGTCATTCAAGTGTTTTTGGAATCACTAATACTCTACAGCCAGAAGTACCCCATTGCCCAAGTGTTACTCAGCCTGCCAGCTGGGGACCAGGGCAAGGTGCAGGACTGGGGCCTAGGAAAACATTGCAAAAAGGACTACTAACAGTAAAAGTAATGTAAATATGCCCTTCACAGGAACTTGGCCATGGGTCAATACCAAAGCACAGATGGAAACCCATTTGCAATCACTGGCAGAGGCCTACAAAGGAATTTTTTTGTGGCTGACATTTTTAATTAAAACCTTTGTAATTATAACAATAAGATTTTGCAATGTGGCTGTTTACCTAAATGCTTTAAACTTCATTTACCACCTCCCCTTCAACTGCCAAATTATACTGAAATACAAAGGAATTACGATTTGTTTTTCCCTGAGGATTACATGGTAGCTGGCTAAGAGAGATTCACAAACACTGTCCTAAGGAGTTAAAAAGCTCAAGAATGTAATTATTAAAATTCTCTAAGATGAAAAATATTACTACTTCTGGTGCACTTGAGTCTAGAAGGATGGGCCGTCTGTACAGGGGACAATAGGAGTACTCCCTGGCTTACAGCCAGCTCATAATTCACAGAGAGGCATTATCAGCCAAAGTTAATTTTTTTTTTTTGATTAATCATCTGCCAGAGCTTGAGAGTTTGTGGCTAATTGTTCCACTCTTGACTGCAGAATGAATTAGAGAACAATGTGCAGTCCGAAGCCAGGAAGGGAAAACATAAAGCAACCCCCTGAGCACATAATGAATAGTTCAGATCAGCTGGGTACTTTGCTCCTCTGTTCATAAAGATGTGGTAAAAATCCACTGCTCCAAGGAACAGCACGCACAAGTGACAGATGTTAAATCCTACACCGTGTGCTCACAGCTGACTGGACCCATGCTGGACTGCTTGGTTGATGGAATAATAGGTTTAAGCAAGGAAGAAAGGAGAGCAGGATTACATTAGAAGGTTAACTCAGATTTAAGAAGTAACTGACTGAGGCAGCAGGTGTCCAAGGAATGATGAGTGGGCAGCAACATAAAACAGACACCTTTCATTATAGGTGGATGAAAAATACTGTTTAAAAGGATATTACAGAGTAGTTCTTGTGGCTATCTCTCTATGCTGGCGATGTAAATTAAAGGTCTCTCAGTACCAGCTTGTGTAAGTGAAGGACTGAAAAACAAAATTCTCAGTTGCACTAACCACCATTTTTAGTGCCTTCCCGGCCAAATCATCACATTTCCAGTGTAAGGGCTTTAAAATTTTTTTAATTCTTTAAAATGTATTCTTTTCAAACGAAAAAGAAATGTAACATTAAAAATCAAAATGTAAAGAAAGAAAAACACATTAACACTTGAGCCATAATACAGTCACTGTCCATGACTTCTCTCATGCACATCAATAACAGTATGTCTGCAAAAGAGCAGGGAAAAAGATGAAAGATAGATAAATATAACATATTGGAATTCTGAGGGGAAAAAAAAAGATGAATTCTCTGCTTGGGCTTCCTGTTTTTATCGAAAATGAAGACCTGAAGGAAAAGGACACACTTTTCACTGCCAACAAATAGAACCAATAAAGTAATGACCAGAAAGGACAGCAATGTTTAGATTAAACTTTCAAAAGAAACGCCAAAGGTATGATGACCTAAACATAAATAAATACTCCCTAATGCTATTAGATGCTTTTGGGGTGAAGAAACAAAACCGACTGACATTAGAGAATGAACCAGTGCTGACGCAGAACCGAAACACCGACTCAGAGGAAAACACGTCCTCCCAGAATCTGAGGAGATTCTGGAGCTCCATTCCTATGTAACATTACAAAAAAGGATGTGCAGGAACACGTGCTTTTAGCTCACCATAGGCATGCAAATGGATGGAGGAACCAGAGATTGCTGAGCAGTTCAAAGCACCAAAACGTCAACGTGAAGAACTACTGACACACTTATGCAGAGCCTGGCAGCAAATGACAATCCATATATTCAAATATGAAAGAAAATGTGAACTTGTAGGAGCTAATTATTGCAGTCTTTTTTACAAGTTACTCAGCCAAGCAACACATTGTCAGCACTGTACAAATCACACCAAGTTAGTATTTACTAGGGCTAATTTCGAGTGAGTAAGCCAAGGCAGCGAAAGCTTTACCGCAGTATATGACACTGCCAAAAAAATTTCTGAATCAGAGGCTGTGTGTGCATAGATCATGACAGGAAAAAGGCCGCACGTGAACACCTGCAAAAGAATTGGATTCCGTGTGGAAAGCCATTCTTTGTGGACCACCTCCTTGTTTTCTTCTTTTCTCTGTATATCTCCATTGCTTTGAGCACTGGAAGCAATAACTTCCAAAATGAGCGATGTAGCTTTTGGGCTTGAATCCATACAAGAACAATAGAAAGGAACATTAAAAGTTGCATTTCACTGATCATTTTTATGATGTGCAAGGGACACAAAACAGCCTTTCTCCCTTTTACCCTACTAGATGTTGTCTCTGTATGTGGTAATTTATATAATTATAGTAACAGCAACTACTACTACTGATATTGAATTCCAACACTTCCTTAAATAGTGGAATGAACTTCAGGTTCTTATACTGGATATGCTACACCATGGAAATAGAAATAAAAACCCCAGAAGATCAATCTAACTTTCCTTTACAAACTGAAGAACAATATAAAGAGCATTCTCCAAGCACCAGTTAATTCTGAACAGAGGCATTGCTAAAAGTATATGATTAACCTTCAGCAGTCATTTTACAGTGTAAGGAACAAACACCTCATCCTTTCCCAAAGCTCTTCACTTGACAATGCATCCGTGCACACGGGTGGCCTCTGCAGCAGCACAGGAGCTCTCTGCTCCCTCGATGTGACTGAGATGTGCAGTAGCCACGGGGACCGTTCCGAGAGAACATAAAGGAGACTTGCCAAAGGTAGTTTAGCAGAGCAAACACCACTAGGAAATTTTCAGTCCCATACAGAAACTGCCCTTGCATCTTTCGAGCGTGCCCAGAGCACTCCCGTTTGGATCAGGAGGGTGCTCTGCAGCAGTTGTCCCCATCACTTCCCTGTGCTTTGTTCTGCATCAGAGCAGCCCGAGAGCCCGTGAACAGGGTCCCTTTCTGAGGAAACCCGACTGGAAGGTGCTTTCCCAGACAATACGGAATTCACTGCAAGAGGCTTCCTGCCACCACACCTGATCTACTCCAAAGTCAACAAACAGACCAACCACCATCTGTGGATGTCAGATCCTCTGGGGGAGTGTTAGATCCATTCCCTTCCATTTGCATGACTTGGCAAAGCAGACGTGGCTTTAGTGTTCTGAAGTCTTCACATTAAGTCTACCACAAGTTCAGATATGAATGAGTTGTAAACATGTACAGAGAAGTTTGCACACACTGTATCAAAATTAATAAAAACAGATATTGACACATCTCCAGTAAATCTCCCTCTGGCTTGTGGATAAGGCAAAGAACTTAGCATTTCCTTTAGTAACACTGCTACCATAAGAGATAAAACAGAGAGAAAAGCTATTCTGGGGAAAAAAATCAGAAAATTATTCTGCTACTTTATGGAGAAAAAAAATCACAGTACAAATTCAGAGTCTAGGCAGTACAAAGATTATGACATCATGGCTCAGCACCGTTCAAATAGTTTCATCCTTCCTTTAAAATTAAATGACAGCTTCATACCAACACATCTGATATATTCTGATATATGGTACAAGATCTATGATGCTTACACACGTAAGTCAACACTGAAAAAAGAATACTGGCCATTGCAGCAGAATATGGCCAGGCTCACATATCCACTGTGTCCATCAGCAAGGTGAAATGAAAGATGGCTGTTACGCAAATTTCTGTAAACATTCACTGCCTCTTTCAGATAATCAAACACCTTTTTCAGCCACTGAAATTGCAAAGTGATAAATTCCCTGTCTGCCCTGTGCTTGTGTGTAACAATAAATAAGCAGCACGCGCCCCGGGGGCCGGGATTTCACGAGCCATGGAGCTTGTCACCAGGTGGGTGTCTGCCATGAGCCACAGGCAGAGCTGCTGCGGGACACACGGGGCCAGCTCGGAGGGAGGCACAGGGCAGCGATGCTCATGGCACAGTCCGGCTCTGCAGTCTGAGCTGGGAAGGGAGGAACCAGCACCCCACAGGTCTCACCCTGATCTCAGCCACAAAGGGCTGACCAAGAACGGGGCCTTCTCACAGCTCCCGGGGAGAGTCCACGCAGGTGCCAGTGTGGACAAACACCCCCGAGAGAGTCTGAAAGACGAGCAGCTGTTAGACAAACTGAGTAAGGAACTTCGAGCATCTTCACTGCTTTAAAGTCAATTTCCAACAATGAGGAATTGTATTTGGTTTTGGTGCACAGAACAGACAACCACGGAACAGAGTCAAAAAAATATTGGAAGAAGTTTCTTGCGTGATGTGAAAAACTGGATTTAAATCCCATCCATTAGAGTGCAAAACAAACCATTTAGGTAATTCCACTGTGAAATTTAAAATTCATGGTAAAGAAATACATTAAAGGTTTTTCACAATCACCAGAAGATGAAATATAGTTAAAACATGCATGTAAAATGTGTACATTTTCCCTATAGAGATAATAAATAAGCTAAATAGCTATTTTCTTCCTAATTATTTGCATAATGTGATAGGATAATATATGCAACTAAACTCACAAATTAATCCTGGAGATTTCTGCATGTGAGCTATTTCTGAGTGGAGTCATATTGAATTCAACCATAAAATCAACATCAGTTTATTCTATAAAATATAGCACAGCATGATAAATCCAAAATTATTTTTACTGCCTGTTAATCCACATATACTGGAAATGTCAAGCTTAGTGGGGTGATAGTGCTGTGGGTATTGTTTGAAGTGTAGGGATGATGGGGGCTGGAGAGCTAAAAGGGATTTTCTTGTACAAGTATTTCCTATCTTAGTGAAGATAAAATTCTCTTTACTATGACCTGTGCGTTTTGTTCCACATGCATCAAATCCTTCCTTCATCTTTTATTTAACAGCCTGATGCCCACCTCACCTGCCAGTAGAGCAGTGACAGACTGGGATGTGAGTGCAGTGGTCTAGAAAACAAGGATCACTTCCTGATCAACCACGGCTCATCCGGCACGCCCTTCCTCACTGACACAGGACTGGGCCATAGACTCACCCAGGAGGCTCCTCTCTCTTCCAGGAGCCACTTTGCTTTCAAAGGAATTTTTCAGCCTGTTACAATGTGACTCTCAGTTATAATTCCAAAATGGGTAAGCAGTGTCCAAGCCCTTGCTACGCAGCCCTTGGGATCCACCAGCTCCAGAGGCGCAGGGCACGTACAGCCCTAAGTGCAGTTCCTCCCAGCTTCCCTGCTTCTTAGAGCAATTTCTGCAGTGCATGAGCTGAGTGATAAAGTTAAATGTGCAAAGACACTTCAAGCTCCACCAGCAACCCTGATATTTATAGTCAGCCCTTAGTAAGCACAAATGACTCTGACTTCAACATTGACGCCACCTCTTTATCAGCTTAAATATTTGAGGATACTCAGACTAGAGAGTTTCTATTAACTTAATACAAACCTCAAACAAACGTGCCTAAATTATCACCACCTGCTCATTGACAAGAGCCTAATTCCTCCTCCCCCGTGCGTGAGACTTCAGACCTTTTAACGTCTGAACATTGACAATGTGACAGTTTTAAACTTACATCATAGAACACTGACACAGTGAATGTGCCAATTTCAAGACGACTGCCAGGAAAACATAAACTGTTTGACATTTAATAAGCTTGTGTTTTCACAGAAATACAATGTGTTCTAGATGGTTTGTTTCCATGAAAACACATGGTTAGAAACCAACTGAAAAATAGTTTTCTCACCACTAAGCACCAAAAATAAAATTAAAAAAAAATCATCTGACAAAAATGCACTAAAAATCAAGTAGCTTAGGATTCGCATTTACATTAAATAACCAATGAATTGTTAAATAGAGAAGCTCATGGAATTATTCTTCTTTTAAAATGAGGAACAAAGATATTTTTTTGAAATTCATTTTAAAGCACCAAGAGTGCTGCATTTGATAACAGAAAGTAAAGAGAATTTACACACAGAGAGGGCAGTTTGGGAGAACTCTATTACCCCAACTTTACTGGGAAATAGTCTGATAAGATCCTAGTTTCTTTCCTTATCAAAGTTAATACCTGTATAATAGAGTGAAAAACAACTAAATATAGTATGCTGTACCACTGTGGGAATAAAGGAGAAGCTACAGCACTCGACAGTGACCAAAGTGGCTCTGAAGCGGCTCTTCTGGCTTGAAAACCAAGGGCAGCTTTTCTATTGATTCCAAAAGATACAGAGCTTCCCCATTCTTTTAATGTCACTGCACCTGTCTTTGATCATGTCTTTGAGGGGAAAAGTTTGGTGAGGAAAATGAAGAGTGCAACAATTAAAGAAGTGAAGGCTTGTAAAAAAAAAAAAAGGTTGTTTTCATGAATATGATCTGTTCAGAGCACAGACAGCTTCAGATTTCAGTTGGTAGTTGCTGTCGCATGCGGATTCCGAGAACATCCTAGAAATGCTCTTTTGAAAGAGGCTAAGAACTTATGCTCTGATTTTATAATCTGGGCATGCTTACCTTGATGCATGGAAGTAGAGGTGTGATATGCTACGATCTCACTGGAAGCAAACAGAAGCTTCAGAGATTTAATGGACCAAATATGAAACCTGCCATCACTCAGCTCCTGTGGTCTTTCCTTTATACATAGTTTGACCCCTACTTCAGATGAAGCTTCTGTTTATCTTCCAGTCTAAGAGGTAAAAATATATTGGATCAGCACATACTTTTAGGCAAATGGTCACTACCTCCTTTCCTCTTTGTGTTTGCTCCCCCTTTCCTTTTTCATCTCTTTAAAGCTCTAATAATAACAATCATAATAGAAATATGACCTCAGAACTATTTGGGAGCAAATATGTAGGAAACACAAAACCCCCCAAAGAGCCTCTCCATTTAACAGTGTGCAGTGATCACAAAAATATGAAAAAAAAGGAAAAAAATAGAAGTTAAAAGCAGACAACACTAACTTGAGCCAAAGCTACTTAAAGAGTCAATAAAAAGCTCTTTTCTCGATTTATTACCCAGCAATGAACTAACCTAATAAAGAGAATTTTTTGGAGGTATGTCACTTAGAACTAACTTCCCAAATTCTTTTTTTTCCTTTGGGCAAATGATATTTACACTTTGGTAATTTATCTATTTAGAAATACAAGCATTTTTAATGACAAGTGTCTAGGATGAAGATTTTGTGTGGGGATTAGCAAAGGGACAGAAAAGAGAAGGGGGAGAATGGAATATTACAAACTTTTGCAGGGGATACTGTGGTCCTCAACAGGGGCCCAAATCCCACCGGCGGGAGGGATCCATGTCAAACTAACACTTTCTCATTAAATTTATAACTCCTGAATAGACCTTTTGATTGACAAAATGAGCACTATCAAGTCTGATTTGGAGAGAAGCATCATGGAGGCTCCTCTGCCAGTGCCATGAAGTCATCTGGACTATGCAAACCAAACCTGACACAACAGAACAAATAAGATTTACTGGATGGCCTTTGCCCACAACAGATATGCAGAGAGTCTTTCCTGCTTACGCAGAACATACAGTAAAAGATCCATCACACTGAAATGCTCAGCTTTGTGATTTCAGCATCTGCAGACAAGAAAATAAGCAGTTACATGTAAAGCTTCCCAGTGTGCACTTACCAGAACACACCACCACTTACTAGGCTGGACCCCAAGTCCAATGCTGATTTAATCCGGAGTGAGGAAAGCAGTTTATTTATAAAGCAGCTGCTGGGTTCCTACCTGCAGTGCTGTCATACAACCTCCCCTCCAACACCAGTGAAAAGCAGCAAATGAACCCACAGTAAAGTGAATTTCTTTTGTAAACTAGGATTGCCAGGTATCAGTTTCACAAAGAATAATAGTAACTTCCCAAATTATTTGTTCTGAAGTTAAGGTTCTCTGTCTCTCTTTTAAGGTTCCCTGTTAGAACAGGGATTTTTTGGTGTCAACATTGCTGGCTTCTCAAAGACAAAATGTTCCAGAGAAACTTACATTACTGCTTCTAAAGACAGGATTTCGTGCTAAAATGTACTCTCAAAACAGCTGACAGTGAGGTGGTGAAGTCCCGTTGACAGGACGTGGAAATTTAAGGTTGAAGTACCTGAACTGCCTCATTTCTAGGCCAGCTCTTAAAGTCATGCCACCACCATCCCACGTGAAGGACGACTCACCCTGCTCTGAGTTAACAAGGGGTTTTCTTACCTCCCTTCTGAAAACTGCAGGAAAAAATTGAGACTATTTCAGTGAAATATTTTTTGAAATATCTAAAGCTCTGTTTAACAGAAAAATTATTTTCAGCCAGCCTTTAGTACCCTTATGTTGTCAAACAGCATGTAAAATCATCTTTTTGAATGACCTTTTTACTTCCACTTCTACTTCAAGGACCATAACTCTGGACTAAGCCGCCAATATAGGCAGGGAAAAGGAAAAAAGGGTCAGAGCGAAAGAAATGTGAAGACTTTAAACAGGAAACTTGCCTTATCTGTAGAAGCTGCCTTTACAGCCAGCAAGAATCACACCCCTGTATCAGTTAGGTAACAGTAACAAAGATAAGAAACTGCTCTTCAGACAAACACTGGTGGGAAGGATGGCTATCAACTGATGGCTTTATCTAAGAGGAAATCACTAAATGCCTTTGGTCATGTGGTGGCTTTCTGAAACCAGAGGTTTCCCTACCTCTGCTGCACAGAGATTAAATAAAGGCTTATTTGAATTTCCAGAAAACTGCAAGAACACCATCACTCGTGTGAACTGGCTTTTGAAGTTGGTGGTAAACACCTCAAGAAAAAAAAAAAAAAGAGAGAGAGGAAATAGCTTTGCTTTGAGGGTGTGCCTAGTCTGTTGTAGAGCAAGTGACAGTGCTGCACCTCACAACTGACAGTTTGTGTTCACTTTAAACAAAAACTTCTCACAGGGGAAGCTAGGCCAGATAACAAAAATGTCTCACAAGTCTTAGTTTTTCCAGCTAAGTCATCATCCTCTTGGCCAAGGCTTCCTACTTAATTCACTGCTTATGTTTTTTACAATAACTTGTTGAAGGTTCAGTTCAAGTTCAATTCAAGAATCTCACCATTAAAGGCAGTAAGGCTGAGACAGGAAACTTTCCAAAGTCCCAGTTGCAATCCCTTAAAACTTACAGTAACTTCTGTTTAGGTGAGATCTATTCCTTTGATCAAGTGAACTGTGAATCCAAATCCAGACAATAAAGTAATTTAAGGCAAGGTGACTGCAGTGGGGTTAAACACCAAATCAAGGTTCTACTGCAGTGTCTTATAAAAGTTAAAGTTGCAATGGGTATTTACACTAAATTCAAAGGTGTAATTACACTGGAGGATGTAATTCTGTTACTGACACACTCTCTCTCCTCCCCTGCATAAAACATACTTAGAAAAAAGGTTCTTTCAATATTGTGATGCTCTTTTCAATGTGCATCAACCAGCACATCAGTATATGCCAAATCACACATATTTTAACTATTCTTTTATAGGGCACATACAGTTAATTAAAACTAATTACAGAAAAATTGTGCCATTTTGTCTTATTGTGAATGCGCTGTATTTTTTCTTGTATTTTCAACTGGAACACAACTACTAAGACACAACAGAAAATGTAACTATTCCTGTATACTAAACTAACACCAGGCATCATTTTTCCTGAGTCTTTCAGTTTAAAGAAGAATTTTGCATAAGGAATTTGTGTGCAGGCATAGTTTGGGTAAGCAGATGACCATCACCCCACTGCTCGTGCAGATTATGAAAGCAGGTGACATTTAAGAACCCAAACTCGAACCAAAGTATCTGTCACTGCGTTTTGATCCATGTAAACCTCAAAAATCACCTGTACTTCTAACTGTAACACATCTGGCAAGATTTCTGAAATGCTGTCTGCACAGCTCTCCCTCCTCGCTCTCCCACTCCCCCCAGTTAAGCAATATACACAAAGACATAGCATTTTGTCAGTACAGCTCAAAACTATTCCAGTGTTCTGAAAACAAAACAAAAAAAGTTGCATTTTAAGGAGTAAATTCTCTCACGATTCTGTTTCTTTTTGGGCTGATCTGTTTCTGTTCCTTCTTCTCAGCCGCAAGTTTTAGCTCTTTAGACTGACCCACACTGCCCTTTGAAACTTTTTGTCCTTTATACATCATCACGTTAGGAGACCTAAAGGAAGAAAAGCCTGACCAGCAAAACCGTTTTTAAATCAGGAGATTTACAAATATCATCATCATTTGGTCATAACATCAAGAACAAGCTCCTCATTCCGAGCTGGAGCGCTTGCTTACCTCATCTGCCATAAGGAGCTGTCTTAGCTGCTGTCTGCATCAGACTGTGCTCCCAGCTGGGGTCAACATTTCAATAACTCTAGGCTGATGTGCTTAGAGAAAGGCTGCAAAACTTCCAACATTTTCACAGTCCTAATAAGCTTAGCCATCAACATACATTAAAGAGCCCTTTTCGGGTTCAATAGCTGTGTCAGGATGGCAAGTGCACCAGTCTAGCAACGCACCGTCAAATAAATGAGTCTATTAGGAATGATGGAATCAGTCCCTGGTTTCAAAATTCAGATAATAAAATGTGCTTTTTTTGGTTCAGATACCAACCTTGGAGAAGTCTCTATGACTGAGCTTGCTTTAGAATCATTAGAATTCAGCCTTACTACAAAAAAAAAAGTAGCATTGTGTTATAAACCATGTCATGAAGTGAAATGAATGTAAGCAGAAAGCTCCACAGTTTCTTCTCCAAGTGTGAAAAAAGGTAGCAGTAATACACTCATAGAAAAAACTCATCCACTTGGACTTCTGATCTCTGAAGAAATGGCACGAAGACCATGTTTTAATCCTAATTTTAACCCTAATTTAATCCCAACACTTTGCTGCATTTGGTGGCAATCTATTCACAAAGACTCACCTTTCTATAAAGATTGAAGTGACTTCAAGGAACTGTTCAAATCAAACCAAATGAGTCTTGCACAAGTCTTGTTTAGGAAGTACAATTGTTTCTTAGGAAGCTGTTGCAAAGGATGTAGTCAGAAGTATTTCTCTGTAAGCAGAGTTAGAGCTGGCTAGACTCAGACTATTCAGAGCCAGAATATGCAACCCCTATATTAAAGAAGAAAGTAATGAGCAGTAACACTTCCTGTTTGCTTTCACATTGTTTGCATTGAAAAATATGCAGAATACAAAAAGTATATCTGGAGAAGTCCTTTCTGTCAGTTTTCTGGTGCCCAAGACACTCAAAAACTGAAAAAAAAAAATTACTCAATGATTCTGCAAGGAACAACTCCTGCTGCTCTCAGAATTGGATTAAAGTCTTAGAATGTGGAGAATATCAGATATTTCTGAGCTTAGATTTAGCCTGTAACAGAGTTCTCTTCTATAACCAATGAACACACCAAAATTGTGGACAGCTGTTCTTATCAAACTGGAAACATTAACTTCATGTAACAGCTGCAAGAGTTCTGAAGACAGGAGATTTTAAAAACAACAAAAAATAGGCAGTGCTAAGAGGGCTGATGAAAGCACATTTCAGCCAACAGGATTTGCTGAAGCAGCTGCAGTAGGATTCAGAGCAGTCCTACGCTTTCCCTGTTGAAGTGCATCACACCACAGGAGGTGTTCATGACTTCATTCACTATTTCCTACATCAGATGAGCAGCCTTAGGAATTAATAGATAGAAAAAAGAAGGGTACAAAACACACAAGAGCAACTCCTATGAAATTATAAAGCAAGACTTAGGTATAAGAGAACACTACAGACATTCCCAATGTATTTACTGCCTGCATCCACAAACAGCTTAAATTTATTTTTGAGTCACGTCCACAATCTCTTAATGTCTATCAACCACACTAACAGAATTTAGATCTCTAATGTCAGAAACTCCTTAATGCTCTCCAAACACTTCATCATTCCTTAAAACATGGGCCTCCAAATAACTTCTTAAACATTAAAGGGAATGTCTCTGTCCATCATGTCTGCTTCCATAGGAGCAACCAGAAAAAGAAATGAAGTGTGAGCAGAACTGGAATATATTGATTTGCAACTTAGAAGTATCTGAACTATAATCCAGTGTACACAGACACATAAATTTTCATACTGGATGATTAACATTTTGCAAATACTTATCAGTCTTCATTTGTTAAAATTACTTTTCGACTCATTTGCAGTTTTTCCTATGCTCTGGTTGGCATACTGCTTCATTATAAAGGCACAGAAGCCCCTATCTGAGGGTATTTACCAGAAAACTCACAGTAAAGTAAGCCCATAATTAATGGTCACAGCCAAAACCCCCATACAGATAGAAGGTGCTCCATATACTCAGAAGCAGAGAAGAGACCTGATACTCTCTTCAAGTGCAGCTATTAGACAGAGTTCCCCATGGGACTTCCAGGGCAGTGCATTTAATTGCCTGTTCTGTCAGCCTTAGAGAAAACGAAACGTTCCTTCCAACTGTGCCAAAGGGTTGGGGGCCAGGCACATGCCAAGCTTTTGGGCAGCTAAGAGAAGATTAGAGGCACCAGGCTCGTGTCAGCTCTGACCAGTCATTCTGTGAGGACACAAAACATACATTAATGAAAGTTCTTTTGATACTTTACCCATGGATGTTTCCACACGGGCAAAGGGCTGGTCTCTCTCACAAATGTTGGAACTTTTACAGAGGAAATGTTTCACTGGTGCAAAACTGCCAGGAAGAACGAGAGCATCCACAGATTTCACCTAGAGCCCTGTCATGGAAGTCCCACATCCCCACACATTGCCCTTCTGTGTACTCTTTCTCCCGAGCAAGCCGGAAACACTTTCGGACTTTAAAAACATTCCCACCTCTCCTCATTATTTGACAATGCCTTCATCTTTGCCCCTGTACTCAATAATTTGGCCACACAAAAAGAAGGCAACATTCACTCTCTCTCAGGCAACAAACAAGTCACTGACACAGCGTTTTGTGTGGCAACAAAACCAAACTTTCCACAGGGATGGCCTCAAAGGGGAATTAAAGGTACAATGCTGAGCTGCTGATGAAGAGGCTTCCTTTGGCTCACAGCAGGGAAGATAAAAAAAAAAAAGAAAAAAAAAAAAGAGAAAAAGAAAAAGAAGTGTAGCAGTAGTTCAGTAAAAGTTTTGAACAAGAGAACAGCCCTAGATAGCTGTCTTCAGATTCTTCACCAGGGCAAACAGTGCTTCAAGGACAAGCAGGAAAGTAGCAGCTATTTGAGGTAACTTCATTATAAAATCATTTTTAATAAGCAATCTGAACAAAGAGAGGGAATGCTCTTGCAGAGAAGCCCCCAAGGGATCTTAAGGCTGCCCAGTAAAGTTATTAGGAGGTTACACACAGGGGACCAAACAGCTATTTTATTGGCCTCAGGGGACAGGGTTTAGTTTTCACCTGTTCTCTTTAGGCCTTGGTGCTAACAGCAGATCCTGTTAACCATCAGTTTTCTGAAGGCTCCTGTTTTGTGAGGGAAAAGTATCGTTTGCTTACTTTAGTCTGCACATGAAACACATGAGGTGAAGTTGACAGCACAATGCATAGTAGACAAGTAATTATAAATCAGATCAGAAAAAAAATCACAGTGGTTTTCCCTTTAATGCAGCCATACAAAATAACTAGCAAACGTTGAGAAATCTTCAGCAGTGGCAGTAAATACACTACGGAAAGTAAAATCAGAGCAGAAGAGAAATCTGAGTCTTGGGTTCTGTTAAGCTGCACACATTAATATATGCTTGTAGAACTTTGGTGAACACCAGTTTGAGGATATTTGGACATCTGAGAAGCTCAAGAGCTGTCTTCTGCCCCAAATCTGCCTCTTCATTTTCAACAAGCAGTGTGCTCTTCTTAGCAACTGCTTGGAGTCAGAGATAGGAAGGCCATGATAGGAATGGATCTCTGCCCAGGACCGTGTTAAGAGCGCACCTTTGATTCATGAACAAGACATTCCCTATTTTTGGCTTGTTGAGCCGCAGCAGCAATGCAGGCCCAGCACTCCAAGGTCCAGGCAAAGGCTCAGGGGCTTGTCAGGACCACGGGCAGCTGTGGAGACACCTGAACTGTCGCTCCAACTCCCCAGCTCTTGTCACACACAGTGGCCAGTGGGCAGTCAAGCTGACCTCCCTGTGGCACAGTCAAGGCTTTCCATCTGCAGTGTAAACTCAAAACATGAATTGCCCCCTTAGTCCAGAGTTCCTGTGCACTTATCGAAGAACACCGAGTCAAGACACACCTCGAGACCAACACCTACAGCCAGATGAGTGTAGGAACAGTCCCAGAGCTTGATGTGCGAGTGAGGAAAGGGGCTGGGATCTCAGATAGCAGAAGGGATGGGTTTACTTCTACCCTTTGCCAACAAAGTTGCCAGTTGTTCATGCAAATCCTTTTATTTAGTGTTAAAAATTAAAAGCACAGTTTCCACTTAATTTTCCAGCAGGACCTCATGTCATTAAAATCAGCACCTAGCTTTGGAAACATTTCCTATCTGCCAGAAATTAACTGAAAGGATAATTTCAGTTTAAGTAAGGAACAGTTCACCCAAAATTAAGGAATTCATACAGAGATGCCTACTGATATAATTGTTTAAGAAAAATGAATTTAAATGTCTTGATAAATCACAAAAAGAAACATGCTCATTCTCTCCAAATGGTAATAATTTAGTCTAAATGCATGAAGCAGTTATCACTTCTGGTCTCAGCTCAGAAAGGCCATGATCCACACTGTGGTGACAGGGAACTGTAGGTGCACTGCCACTAGAAAGCTGAAGCCAGTGAGCAGCACCTGGTTAATCTAGGCCAGGTGAGAGCACCCCCGCAGGTCCCCACCTCTGCTCTGACGAGAGGGAGGGGCCTCTGGTTCTCTTCTGCTGTGGAACAACATGCCAAGGATGGTAGGAGCTCTGGACAGAAAATTGTGAGGAAGGCTTGTAAAATCTGTGCATTTTTTACTTTCTTACAAATGCCAGGTAAGCAAATGACTGAATGTATCCGGACATCAGTGCGGACACGAACCCCAGCTATGCAATCAAACTCCTTCAAAGCTTCTGACTTTGGCTCTTCACAACTCAAAGAGTAAGAGAAAGAAGGGTCCATTACATCCTGGATTCAGTACAATATTCACCTTCCGGGTGCATCTGCAGGAAACCACCCCTTACTAGGAGAGGCAGTCAAGTTCAAATTAATTTAAGAAAGTCAGTGCCCAAGATAAAAAAGGGATCTGAAGAAAAATAAGGTGATCGATTTGTGTGATAGTTCTGAGTCACAAGTGGTCTGGTAGAGGTCACAAAGCTAATTACATGAAGTGTGGCAAGATTTAGATTTAAGATGCCAGAAACTAAATACTGCACACTTCAGAACAGCCTAAAGCCAAGCCAGCCAGTATTAAATGCCAGATCCTTTGCAGCCTTCTGCTTCCCAGAATTTCAGACTTTTATCAGCACTGATACAATGATGCCTCTCTGAATTTGCAAAAAGGGTGAAGTTGTGCAAAGTTACAATTCACCTGGAATACCTTTCTATGCAGAGCATGAGACATGGCAAGAAGAGGGTTGTTTTAAAAATATTAGTGCCAATCAAATGATCAGAAAAGCATCTAAATGTCAGTCATGTCTTGCTCGAGTCAAAAAAGAACTGAAAGAACAGAAGTCCCACTTTGTATGGAAGATGAGACAGGACTTGTCCTCTACCATCTGACAGACTACAGCTTATCTAAAATGATGGTTAACCTGACAAATAGCCATGTGAGCTTAAGAGAATAATTCTACAGACAGAAGGCACGAATTTTTTCTTCAAAAGCCTATTTAATCTTAAACTTGAACTGAGCAAAGAAGGGCATTTTGGGGTGGATAACATTTATTCCCTTAGTACTGCTTGGAAGACTATTGCACTCCCTGTTTAAAAGTGTCAGGTTTTGCAACACTTAAACTGTGATAAAGAGAAAATGTGGAGAAGCACCAATGAAGTAGAAGACTTGGATAAAATTAGTTGCCTCAAAAAGGATAAAAACCTCTCAGGTTTTATTTAGATAGTTACATTATGAAAGACCTGCATTTCTCCAGCACTACTATATTGCACGTGTACAAATACTAAGCTGCTGTTAGATTCAGAGCTACCTGAGCACCTGCCATCAGCACAGGAGCTCAGTTTCAGCTGACAGGACATTCTTGTCACAGACTAATGCCAAGAAGGGGATAAAATGTACCCAAACCCTCAAAACAATAAACCCAGGAACAATTAAGTACTGGAGACAGACCACCACCAGTTTCAGAACCTGCACAATTGAAACAGCTGTTAGGGTGAAGTCTGAAGAGGATTAATCTCATGTTTGAAATGCACCATGTATCAAACTTTCTGGCATTATGTTAAAAATTTATATTTTTTTCTCCACTAATTTCTTTCCTCTTCTCCGCTCATTTTCTCCACTCCATTTCTTTCTCCCTAATTAAATCAAAAGGTCATTAGAAATAAGTGGTAGTTTACAGCCAGTCAACACTCTTATATGCCACACACTGTAAATTTCATCCATATTTCTAAAAGTCAGTGCAGGCAATGTATATACACTACACAAAGTGTTTGCAAGAATGTTTTTTGAAATCTCTTTGCAGAAATCTCATTCTATGTAACTCCACTTGGATAAATTATTTACACTGACACAAAGTGATAGGCAAATTCTAGATCCTATCTTGGTGCACAAACTCTGTCATTTGTAGTTGTTAACTCAGACTTTGTAATTCTTGTATTTAGGTGTTTATATGAAATGATTTTTTTCTAACTCATTCCAAAACTGTGGATTTTATTGGTTACTTTTTCTATTCAATAAATAAACTAATTCTAGGCAACAAGGGGGAAAAAAAAGCTTATTGTGCATGATGCTGAAATGCCAAAGATGTACAATTTACATCCATTCCTGCTCTATGAGAATTTGTCAAAACGGAAATGAATTCTAAAACAACTTCAACCAAAACTGAATGAAACCTCATACATATTTGCTAGCAAACATAGCTTACATTTTCATCATGGCAATTACAGCATATTGCTCCTTCTATTTTAATCCCTTCTTAATGGGCAAGCTTATCTTCCCATTATTCAGGGAACTTTTCTGTTCATGCTTCAGCAATTGCATGACAACTGATTAACAAATTGGGGAACTACTCTTTGACAGTTCTCTTAGAGAAGCACAGAATTCTCAACATGAAAGACGCTGGGACCCTAATTTCTGTTTGAACTAGATGAAAGGCCTTGTGTGGTGAGCAGTGCTAATCATCTCTCACAGTCGAGGAACACATCTTTTTTCATCACCGGCCTGAAACAGCTTCAGCTGAGATACACGGTGAGAACACGGCACCAGGCCGGCGTGGCTCACGAGCCTGCTTCCTGTGCTCTTTAGGTCTGTGGTTACCACTTAATCTTCCCTGCAAAATTCCCAATGCTGGAGCTGGAGCCGCGGCTCTGCAGCTCAGTTCATGGCACTGCTGAACAAAAACCAGGGTGGTTTTGGCTGATTCCCAGGAGGGTGTTACAAACCACCGTTCATCTCTACACCAGGCCCGAGCTGGCACAAACACCCAACCACTCAGCACCTCTAGAGAGGGGGTGGCCCCACGGCAGGGCTGAGCCCGCGGGCAAGGCTGCGCGAGGAAGCTGGACGCTGCCTGGCCTGTGGATGTACGGCGCACTTCAGTCTCCTTTGCTGTCAATCCCAGCCAGCACGAGCTCAAACGTTCACCAAAAATACCAGGGTCAAATCGTGCCTCAGCTGCCTGCCTGTAGCTCTCATTAAGTTCAATCAAACCATCACTCAGCCAAAGAGGGTCTAGCCCTCAGAATGCATTAAGCAGCAAGCCCACCTAAGCAGAGGAGGACCATCACGCTCTAAAGGTTTGAGACATTTAAAATCTGTTTCAAAACTCACACAAATCAGCTTCTCATTCGAAAATCTTAAATCTGCTTTTTAACTCTACACAGAGAGTATTCATCATCTCAAGTCAGATTTTTCACTCCATGAGTATTATAAAACCAGGAATGAAATAAGAATGAAAGCCATGTAAGACACTTTACAATGCCCTAGAAGCTGCAGTGAACATACTTCAAATGCATAAAATACATACGTATTTGTAAATTTTGGGCAGCCTACCACCTGTTTTGTTAAAAGGCTTTCATGAGAGTAATAGCCTCAGCTTTAGCCTACTCCCGTTACAGATCCTGGGCAAGTACAATTCTTGCACTACCAGATTTCCAAGCCTCCACAGTATCTGAAGTATCTCAACATATCTCCTTCACCTACAAACTGCAGTATTTTCTTGGAACTGTGCTTCTAGCTCCCTGCAGGGTAGGTAAGAGTTGATCCCCAGAAACGATGTCTTTGAAGAGGATTTGGAATAAATGTATATGTAAGTAAAGGCATGCATCCACAGCCACATCCAAGGCTGCCACTTATGGGGGCTGTTTGCTTATACAGTTGAGAGCAAAAAAATAACTTCTTCCTTTTCATCAGGTTCCTTCAGCACAAGCAGAGAATGATTTCTCTTATAGATTAATGCATAGGAAGGGACAGACGATGTACAATTAAATTATTTTGACTTGAATCATACTGTATATATAACAGACAAAAAAACAACCATTCTCCTCACCTATATTTTCTAGATATGATAATTACCGGCCAGCTGTAAGGTAGAGTACGGAATTCTGCCCTTCCTCACAACTTTCTTTTTCTGCCCTCTGACTTAATAGATATGTGAGTATCATATATACACATACACGCTGTACAGCTAACGACACTTTGGGCGAGAACCAAAACCCCTCAGGCAGAAAAAACACCAGAATTTTTTAAATGGAGCTTTCTCAGGCCAGACCAACGCCAATTAGTCTGAGTACCACAGCACAGCCTAACACAAATTCCATTTGTGAGAGAAGGCCAAATCAAAAGGTATTACTTACATGTATGTGTCTTCTTTGTTACAGAAATACCTGTGGGGAAGAAACGACACCACTGTTAGCAAAGCAACCACTGAGTAAATTCTTTTGACATATATTTCATCATTAATCTATTTTATCAGACACACAGCAGCCACTCTAAAAGAGGAATGAAAATTGCCATGGTTTGTATATTAAAGGTGGAAGGATCTCCCCTCTGTGTGAAGATGTTAATGGTATATTCTCTCCTTATACCTCCCCAGTAAGTGTTCCAACATGCATTGCTCCAGCTCTGCTGCTGGAATGCTAATCTCCACACCGCTGGTTTAGAACTGGAGCCAATCCAAAAAGAAGATACCAGCACTGCTATGGAAGCCCCCTTTATTTTCCATGGCTAAAAATTTTCCCACACTCCTATTAGCCAGTGCCAATTCGAGCACCCAGACAGAGCAGATTTGAGCAGCACAAGCCGTTTGCTGTGCCGTTTGCTGTGCAGTTCCTTGGTGGCAAGCTGTAGCTTATGCTCAGTAAAACCAAACGAACAGCTCTCGCAGTATGACGACTGCCGGCCATAATTCCAAGCCAGATGCAAATATCTCCAAGCTGCTGAAGACACTTTCTGAAGTAATAAAGATGTTTTCATGCTAAACAGGCATGTGGCAGCAATCACCAATGATGGTCCAGTGCCAGTGAAATTTGAGAGGCATTTTAAAGAAAGCAACAGAGTGAACAGAATGAGGCAAAATTCATAATACCAAATAAAGATAAAATTAACTCTGTTAAATGTCATTGGAATTCATGCTTGAATACAACCAATATTGTCTCCACTTTAGCAGATAACTGGTGACGTACTCAGACCCATCAGTATTTAAGCTTCACTCTCCTTGGGGGTAATTTTATGAGATGACGAGAAAGAGGTTACTGGAAGCAGTACAAGTACCTGAAACATTTCATTTGTGATCGAGGCCTGTAATGAAATTTTGGAATTGGGATTGTCTGGCTTAATATTCATGAAAGACAGAGAGATCTGAATCTCCTTTGCTACCCTCCAATTCCTTCAACCACTTCAACCTCTTCCAAAATAAATTACTGCGGGAAAAAATAGACTTTTATTTCAGGCTTCCTGGTTGTGGAACATCTCAGAGAGGCAGTAAATTACAGCACCTCAGAAAAGTGTAGACACCTTATTTTAAAATATAGAGCTAACATCCAAAGCCAACAGTTTCCAAATTATTCATGTTTTTGATGGATACATAAAACCCTATTGCCAATTCCCAATATTTAGCTACCAAGTTTGACATAACTGTCATGAAGACTTTTTTAAAAATTGCATTTATGTTAGTAATGGCATTTTAGTTTTGAACTACCAAGCTCTACAAGTGTGAGCATTGGGACCTTTGTTTTCCCTGACAAGAAAAGCTAAGAGGCTTCAGGCTTTGGGAGGTGAAGGTCTGAGTAGTTCCTTTGGGCAGTTTTGTAAATGTGAGACACTGGTAAGCAATTTACAGAAATCAGAATACTAGAACTTGATTATGTACGTGTATTAACTTAAACTGAAAGGCCCTGGCCAAATGTGCACATTCCCCATGCAAGGAATTAGTGTTATAGCTACAAACTGTAGAGCCAAAGTAATCAGTAAAAACAAAAAAACCCCAAGCATAAGAAAAACAAACCCCTTTAGACAGAAGTAGCTATTATGAGGGGCAAATTCATCCTTTAAATTCAGAATTTGTAAGAGCAAAACTTGTCAGATTTTCATTCCAGTCCAACCATTACTGGTGACAAGACAGGAGAGGAGGGCGTGACAAGGAGGTGCGCGCTGTTACAGGAACAATGGCTGTGGGCAGGAAGGGGGCCAGAGGGAGAAGGAGCAGAGAGATCTAAAGCACCTCCATCCAAATGCACCAACGATACGAATGCAGGTTTTGGTTTGAGCACAAACCCCTCGCTCTAGGTTTTTCCAAGGGTCTGCCTCACCCTTTGAATTGGAAACTACAGCTGCTCTTGGCCCATTGGCGCTTCCACCAAGGAAGAGCATTTTTGCTGCTGTTTGACTTCTTGAGCGACCCGTGAACAGCAGGTACAGCTCCTGACAGCATCCTCATCTTCACAAACTGTCCTAACATCCCCTTGGCAGATGCTCTTGCCCTGCCCTTGCCTATCTGGCCAATTCCTACCATTTTAAGGATGTCTTATGGAATGGAAATGCAGAGGAAAAGGTCTTAAATATGAACACCATTTGCAAAACTTCCTCTCCCAACACTAGTGCTAATAAATGGATACAGCAATGCTCTTTCAGCATTATGGGAGCCATATGTGTACTTTTCTCAGAAAATAATGCTTTCTGTAAAATCACTTTGAACAGAAAGTGCTTATGCTGTCACTTCTGATTACTCACAGCCTCTTCACAATGGGATTTATCACAGCACAAAACAGACTTAGCTGTATTCGCTGACTGAGGGCCCACTTCCCCTGATACATGAAACACTGATGGAAATATTAGTGCTTCTATTTTTCTAATTTTTTTTTTTAATGTGAGATGTGTCGTGGGTTTTTCCAAATCAGATGTTTCCATAATAATTACTGATTATCATCTGGTAAGACCTTTTAACTGGTTTATGCAGATATTTTTAGATAACCTTTTAAGGCAACAGCTTAGAGGTAGGTATTTTTGCATCTTCTTCATCAGTCCACTGGTGGTTGCATTGAAAGCAAAGTATTTTGCTTTGAGCTGTGGTTTTAAAGTAGCTGCAATCTGGCAGAACAAGGATAAATGCTGCCAGTGAGTTCAACAGGATTAGCTTTAAATTAATCAGTAATCTTCACTGATGTAAAATAAGTTATGAATTTTTAAGTAGAGCTCCCTTTCACACAGGTAACTGTAAGCGACTAGAAAAACTGAGCAAAAAACATACCAGTATATCCAAAAAGTTACTTAAATAGATACATTGAAAGTAGTGCTTTAAATATAAACACTGACGATGCAACTCTGTGATCAGTTTTAGCTGCAATGCAGGAAGGCAATGACTGCTATTCCGAACATTCAAGGTGGATAATAACCTAGAAATGAATGTATTGTGGAAAAAGATCAGTCAGAAAACCACTTAATGTAAAAAGGGGGAGTTATAAGATCTCTGGCTCTCTCTGGGCTCGCGCTATATCCCACTTGCATCTACATGTGAATGCCTCTCCTGTGCAGGTAACAGCATCAGTTCTCTTAAAATCAACAGGATCTCTTGAGAAAGTAACTCTGCAAGTCCAACATACATCAGTAATTTTCTTCCCAAGATTAGGCATGATTACCAAGTATTGCTCTTGTTTGTAAGTATTTCTGGGACAGGACCATCAGTTTATGTAAACTTGAATAGACATCATATAATAAAACCCAAAGCCAACACACCACTGAAAGATGAAGATTTTTTTTTAATAAATAGAGCACAAAGAACCTATTGATTCCTTTAAAAATGTTACTTAATATAAAATCCCATTTTTAAATGGGTTTCATTTCAAAATGTGATAGACTGGAGAAATAAGTGACTGCTTGCCACTATCAGCACTCTCCTACACTGCCAGCATTCCATTCTCACTGAACAACTAGAAAAAACATAAAGAGAGGAAGAAACAACACTGTAACTTCAGTGTTGCTAATACAGAAAGACTTCCTGACTTAACCAACTAGACTTCAAAGTAAAGCAAAGGAAATGTCAAGAAAATACCACAGTATATCACTGCCATGGTTATCAGTGAGTGAAAGTTTCAGTATTACAGTTATCACAGAATGTATCACTTCCGCAGTGCAATTTGACATTCCTGATCAACATCAAATCTTAAACAAATTAACTTCTTAGACTTTTCATCATGGCTATGCAATGCTCTTTGCAACAACAATCGATTTTTTTTTTAAAGGAAAAGAACTTCTACACCATTCCCTTTCCCCTCCTACTAACAGTATGTAATTTGCCATGATGGGTGGTATTTACAAAAATAGCTTGCTGGATGCAATGAACTTTGAAAAGAGTATCTACCAACAGAGACAGGATATTCTTTTGCAAGCAGTTAGCCCGACTGACCTTCACTAGCCAACTTCAAATAGAGATAACAATGTCTTCAAGTACAAAAAGAGACTCAGATATTTTATACATCATAAGCTATTTCTCACAGTTGCCCATCCAAATAAAGCAGCATAATGAAACACTCCTTACTCTGTGAACCCAGATCCCTGCTGCTGTTGTACAGTTGTCAACTTCCCATATTTCAAGGGGAAAACACACTTTGATGTACAGAAAGATAAGTAAAAAGGCCCCTGTCTGGCAGAATACATTACTCTGCAAAATATCAAAGAAGAATATTCTTGAGTGCAATTTTCTTAAACCTCCAAGAAAACTCTCCCTCAGAAGTTTGTATGGATAAACACAGGCATCACCGGCAGAGCTCACAACTGATCTCCAGGACTTCTGTTAAGCACCACTGTGTTTCCCTTTGCTCTGCTTTTTGTGCCCAAATCAGGTGATTAACACCGCTCTGAGGACAGCACATCTCTACAGATGCTCTGTGTGTAAGATGCTTTGCTCATGTGAGTGAGTGTATCCCGTAAGAAAAATGTTTCTTTTTATTTTTTTATTTTTTTTTTTAATTCTTTCTCCTACCCTCCCCTCAAGCCAGAATTACGTCCCTAGCATATTTTGGAACTTAGGCATTTCAGGATGGATTGGAAATCCTGGAGAAAAAGACCCAAACCTTAAAATTTTAAACCCTAAGCCTCCTGCCTGACATATTGTGTAAAACCAGGAAGAAAAAGTATTACAAGCCTGGATCCCACTACGTTTCATCCTGTCACTCCACTTCTCCTTTACTGTCACCACACAAAGCTGGTAATTATGGCACAAGATTATATGTAACAGCAGGGCACTTGCAGAGAACCTACCAAGGCAGAATAATAGATTTGGGTGCATTCAGAAAGGAGTTCATTCTCTCGAACTTTCATAGTGGTTTCCATTGAAGTCTGTATGGATCTCTGCCTTGAAGGAATTTTGTGATCCTTGGGGGCTATTGTTTACACTGACCAAGGTGAAATAACACACATACAAGTACTGCAAGCACAACTTAAGTGATTTTAACCAAAGAAAATCTTGTAGCAAAACAGTGTCCTTGTCTAGGACAGAAGAGCTGTTAATGATGATCAGCACACACTACTGAAAGCACTCCAAGTAATTTCACTACTTTGTTTCAAAACTAGACACTAATGCTTATGGTTCACTCCAGAAAAAAATTAAAACTACCTTCTAGGGTAGCATGGATCAAAGACAACAGCCACTATGAATGTACAAACAAGGAAGCTTTCCATAATTATGACACCTCCCCTCCAAAAAAACCCCAAACCCAAACGCCTCTTTTTAAAAAACACATCAACTTAAAATATGATGACACCATTTTTTAATGTAACATTCCAGATTTTCCCAGACTTTTTCATATCTTTAATTGAAAAGGAAAGATATTACCATGTAAAAAAAGGTTCTAAGGTTTTTTCAGCAAGTCTAGATTAATCACATTCTCAAGTCCATAGGTATATAACAAAGTCATAGGAATCAAGGCTGACCTAAGTGCTTCAGTACTGAAACTCCAACCTTTCTATCCTAAGATTCACAGCTGTTCCTTGTACCTAAGTTCTATCAACAAATTATTCACAGTAATATTTTTAAGGGGTTGCTTTAGTATTACTGCTTAAATCATATGGTTATATCAGAATTAGCTACAGCAAATTTTCCAGAACACAATTTTTTACTTTTTACTCAAAAACAGATATAGTTTATTTGAAAAAACCTAAGATTAAAAAACCCAAGGATTTTAAAAAATGTTTTGACATTATTTTACCGAGGGAGACGACTTTTTTAGCCCTTGCAACTGAGACTGGCTTCCTACTTCTGAGAGTGACTTTCCGCATCATCTAGGCATTTTAGGACTTCATTTTTCAGCAGCTGACAGCCTCCTCTACCTTTAAAGTGAGGGTAGTATCTGCGAAAATGTGAATACAAACGACTTCTTTCAAAGTTACAGAGTATTCATAAGAGAGAAATCACCACTGTCCTGGGATACCTGTCACGTGTACAACTGACACTTCAAAGAATTCCCTGCTCTTTCTAGACTCTTCCCAAATAAAAAATTCTTAACAGACTTCAGACTGATTTTCTGACGCCAAAACTGCTCCTAATTGTAAAGATGATGAACTTTAATCATTTCTTCCTTCTTGCACAGCCTCACTGACGGTCCCTCTGAGCCTTAACATATTTTTGTTTGTCTTACATTGAGAAAAAATAATAAAGAATCTGCATTAAATAACCATAACATTCTTACATGACAAATGTCACCAGAGAGTAGCTGAAATATCCATCCCACATTTATACTCTATTCCACACATTAGAAGTCAAAAGATAGTTCAGAACTGCATGTAAGACTCTTTCCAGCAGGAGTCTTTATAGGAAGACCACAAATCAGCGTTGTTTTAATGACAGTTTGTTTCACGACTGGCCGAGCAAAGGACGAGGATTTCCAGACAGCCTTGCCGAGCAGGGCAGTGCCCCGGACAGGATCCAGGCCCGTGTACAAAGCTGCGCGAATCCAAGCAAGCACCTCCAGTCCTCGGGACGGCCAAGCAGGGGGTAAGGAAACCCACCATTTCCTGACATCTGCCACACGCTCCGCATCGTATCTTCGCTTGAGCCTTGCTGCAAGTCCCTGTTTCACAGTTTATCAGTGACGGGAGAGCCTTGGCAGGAGCGTGGCGGACGCCGCTGGGGGCACCACACGTTTTCCTCCCCATGACATTCAAAGAACAGAGCTCCCTTCAGCTGAAGGCTCTGTCCTATCTGCACATTAACAGGAACAATTTGTTTAACTTGCACTAGATATATGGGCAATGTGTGCGGTCTCCTGAGGGGAACTGATCAGGAATGAACCGTTTAGGTTGGAAAAGAGCTACAGGACCACCGAGTCCACCCATGGCCTACCACTGCCAGTTTTACCCCTGAGCCATGTCCCTCCAAGCCAATCCTCACAGCTGGCCACTCGATTCATGGACTGCAGTTCTATCTTAGTGCGAGCTTGGACAGTGAAAACATCCCAGCAGGGGTGAACACGACACCAGCAGCACCATCGCTGCCAACTCCCTGCTTGCAGGTATTAGGAGGGGTCGAGCAGCAGCAGGTTTGGCCCATGCACATGCACACGTGTGTGCTGGAGCGCCCACAGCACCCACCGCTGTACAGGTGCTTTTCTCCTCCGTTTGGAAGCATAAAATTACTTTTTACTTGTCTGCTCTCCCAGACCTCCCCTATCAGACACCTCATCCAAGGACACTTTTCAAGTCATTTCAAAGCAACATTTCACTTAAACGTTGCTCTTATCAAAGCCTTTCAGCCTGCTTTGTTCAAGACTACTGAAACCTCACATTTAAAAGCATGAGCCCGGCCTCCAAGAGTTCAGGGTCTTTCTATAAAATCCAGAAAACTGTCAAACTACAAATAAAATGGAGGGTCGGGGGTGTCTTCCTGTATGTTACCTCAGGCCAACCGTGCATGGAAATCAAACTGTCCTTCGAGCAGAACTGAAATTCTCAGAGAGAGGCCCCGGACCTGAGATACCGGCTGAGATAACAACCACAATGCTGCAGCAGTCCTGATTACACCAAGCCTCACCTCGAGGCAGTCCCTCTAGATGGGAGATAAAGGAAGCCTCAATGCCCCAGTTCTGTGCCTTCAGGTACCTAGAACTGCCATGTGAACATCTTCACGGGGGCTGCCAAAGCTCCTTAAGTAGGCAAACAAAACCAAAATGTAACAAAATCAAACGGCTGCAATCCTTTTTACCTACAATTTGTGCAATAGGAATGAATCATTTAAGAACATTGCAAAGCTCAACACATTGCATTATGATTTTAAATTATCTGACGGATATTCTTACATCAGGCGAGGGAAAATAATGGGTTTCTATTTAGAACACACTTCAAGATAAAATTGTAGATTATTTTTCTTATTATTCTACCCTATCTTCCAGTAAAATCTGTTGTTTTCAATACATCCATTTATCTTCTATGCTCTCGCTGACCCTTCGGAGACAACCAATGAAATGGTTAACCAGAAAAACACCTGTTCACATTGTCCATAAGTAGGATATGATCACAAAACTCTGCCAATGATGGCATAGAAAAGAGTCGGACAGCAGACAGGGTGCGAGGTGACCTGCTAGTGACTTACATCCAAGTGTTCTCCCTCCCCTTGATCTCAGTCAAATAGGTTTTCTTCTCTTTAAATAAAGAGATCATCAAGACTGCTGTCAGTTCAAAAATTCAAAAACTCATTGCCAGTTCAAACATCAATCTTAACTGCTTGGCTCTCAGCAATAACCATGAAAAAAAAAGAATGTTCAAGACAAGTTCTTAAAAGTAAGTAAAATATGCCTAAATAAACACTACAGGTAACAATTCTTCTAACACCCTTCAGTGAGACATTAAATTTGTACAGTCATCAGTAAAAAGAGAGAACCACCTACAATTTATTCATGTATTCAAAGCAGAGCAATTCTTTAGTGTAGCCCAACAAAAATGCTACCTGTTCCTGCCCCTTGAAGCCAGTGGTGATTGTATACGGCAGGCAATTTCTGGCAAATGGAAGTCCTCATGGAAACACGGTATTATACATTAACGATGTTCTTAACCCACATCAAACCAAATTTTCAGCTTCACGGAGTTTTAACTGCCACGTAAAGTGAAGACAATAGACAAATATCATTATTTGTATCACAAAATTGCCAGCACCACTGAGAACAGCACCTTGCTACTAAGTTTTTTTCTGTACCCCATGCCATAACTTCCAGCAGTTCCTACTGTTCTACTACAAATACTGCTTGGTCAGCTCTGTGATGATGATCATTCTAATGACAAACAGATCCATGGGCATTTCAAATGTACAACGCTGATGGCAGTGGAGAGAGGCTGGCCAGCCTATAAACTGGGATGGAAAAGGATGCAGGAAAGTTACAAAGTAATTGGAACTCGCAGTGTATTTTACCCGAAAGATGGCATTGTGACCAGCACAATCCCCTGATGCAACACTGAGAGGGCTCCTCTGCCGAGCTGGAGGAAACGGCACGGGGGAAGGACACCATCAAGTGATTTATCAACCCCATTTGCTCTGACATCCAAGTCGCTCGGGGACATCTTTGATTCAAATATAGTCACAATAAAGTCCAGGTCAACTTTTGAGAACAAGCAGGAACATCATACAAGGTGAGATCCTTGCCAGCGACCAGCACATTTTTTTTGGTCAATTCCTCCTCCTACTGACAATCAACCCAGGCAATTGCACTTTACCAAGTCACTCTTGTGACTGGCTATAGGTAGAGATGTAACGTTTGCAAAGATGTCAGGAATTCAGTCAAAAAGACCACAAACATACAAAAAACCCCAACAATGACACTCAGGCAAATCCCAAGATACCAAGATTCATCCCACACTAAAAAGCAGGGAGCTCTACCATGCGTTTTCTGTGCTTTCCTTGGTGTTACTGTGTTGGCTTTTTTGCAGTACTTCCTATCATCAAGTTAGGGCATATATATGCTCAAAACCCAAACCCTATCCGCAGTTTGCAGACAAAGAAACAGAAGCTAAGTAGTTACGTAACTGCAAGTCACGTCTTTATAAACTGGGCTGCCTGGCTTACAGCAGCAATCTTAATTCAAAAACTCCCCAAGCAAGAATTTTCTCACTGCATCTTTCACAATCAGTTCATGACTTCATCAAGATGACTGAGATACCACAAAATAAGCAATATAATGTGTCTGAGGACCAGAATTTTAATGTGCATCTCATACTGCAACCCACATATATTTTAGAAATTGAATTTGGGCCTCTGCTCTAGAAGTAGCTCCTGTAACAGTGTGCTAAGGTCACAGTATTACTTATGAGCTGAAATCTCACAACGCATACACAGAAAATAAATGTTTACTGAATGTTTTTCAAATCATCCTGTAGTGTAAAATAGATAATCCCACACTGACTACAGCGGATTCAGTGTTGTTTTGTAGATTCCTACAGGATTTAAAATTATGGCTGTCTCATATGGTGGTTATTCCTCCCTGCAACCCCTTTCAAAATCACAAAGTGCATTAGGCTGGCTAAATTCCTTGGTTGACCACAATGACTTTCATCTATTTAACATCTTGGATAAAACTGGCATCAAATGAAGCCAGCTTTGGTCATCAGGTTCCTACTATAACCAGATTATTTTAAATTTAATTGAAAGGTCATCAATATTTTTAATAAGGAGCATATTTTCTTTGCTCTGCTTTTCTGCAAAATATTTATAAGATAATATTTTTGATCCAGAAAAATTGATGCCTCACACATTACTTTATCAATCCCAACTGAATACTTTAGCTGCAAAGTGCTTGTACATTTGCCTTTCAGTATTCTTCTGAGGCTGTCTCCTATCACAGTAACTTTTTCTTTTTTTTAATATCAAAATATACTGAGGTCGAGTCTCAACTTCTCATTGCTTTGCTCTCCTGAGGAAAAGAAGTAAGATTCTATTATGTCGTCTTCAACAGCTGCAATGAATGAGGGGAAAACAGGGAGAGAGAAGGATTTGTGCTAGAAGCTCATGCAAAATTTGAGACTTGAATATAGCACAAGTAGCACTTCAACATTTCAGACTCCTTCAGAGCCGAGATCCCTGGAGAGTTGAGTTTAAATCACTAAACTTATTTCAGGAAAGGGGAGAACACTCTGGAGAAAAGTCTGTCGACTCCAGCAAAATTAATAAACTGGTTGCTCCTGATGTGAACTACATTTCTTGACAGGAGTTTGACAAATTTCTAATTCCCTCTTAGCTACTTGTGAATGCTGCACTTGTTGCTCCTTTTTAACAGTTATTTAATACTATGGCACAATAGAAGTGGTAAGAATTGCTAAGTTTCACTCATCTTGCACTTTCAGTGCCAGTTATAAAAAGGAAAACTATGACCTTCCTCAATGTCTGTCAAAAAGGGCAGCCTATTCTTTACTGATTTTAAATGTTCACATACAGAAAAAGTATGTAATCCCCACTAAGTGACTCTGCTTAAAGAAATCAGAATTAATACATAGAAACAAATCTCAAATGAAAAGTCCATAACATGCATCTTTTCTAAAGATGGGGCCAGCTGCCTTATATTTCCTGCAAATCTAAATGGAATTAGTGGCATTTATTTGTCACCTAACCACACTTATTTAGCATAACTACACTGAGTTTGGATGGACACTCACTTTTCAGAGGTTTTCTTTTCTCATTCTTATTAAAGAGTATCACTGGTTTTGCTTCCATGTGTTTAGGGTGCTGACAGTTTTGTAGTGCCCACTGCACTGCTGTCATGGCTGGTGAGGCACAGGACAGTCAAAACCTGGCCCTGCACTCAGGGACTACTGGAAAAGCTTAATTCCTTTACAGGGATGATTATGCTCCAGAGTTCAAATGCAGCTCACAATATACGTAAACATTTTAAGAAATAGAATAAGGTATTAATATCCCCTTGACCTAAAGCATACTTTAGAATTCCTGTAATACAAGTGCCCATGAGATACGTGAATTACACTGGATCGAGCCATAAAACAAGCTAGAATGGAGTGGATTTTCTATTTACAACACATACCAAAAAGAGGTATTTACCATCTCAGGAAGATCCTAAGACAAGCCAAATCAATGCCCCCAGAATGACTCAGTTACTTCACAGCACAAAGGCCCTTCACAGTAGTAAGGTAAAGTTTTGTTACTGTAACTATTGGATTAGAGAGCACAAATACCACCCTGATGTACTTGTCACTTACATTAGGGCTCTGGTATGTCTGTGATTGCATGCCAAAGTTAATGGTTATGCTTCTCAGGATCCTGGACCTAGGAGCACATTTCGGTTAAGTAGGAAAGATCTTCCATGAAGAAATGAAGCTTTTCTATAAAGCTCTACTCAGAAGCAGAAAAATGCCTGCTGTGGCTAAAGAAGGGAAGAAAAGGTCGTGTTATGCTAAGAAGCGTCCTGAAAGATGTGCAGAGACGTGCTGTACACAAACCCAGTGATCACACCACAGCCACCACCACCCAGAACTTGGGACTCTGCACCTGTTCCTCCTGCGCGCTGGAAGCTCTGCTGATAGGGAAATGTGTTCCTGTTAGCTGTGCAGGACAGCAAAACCATGTGTTCCACCACTACACTATTACAATTTCTGACTGCAACAGACCCAGGCTTCATCCACAGATCTGTGGGATGGGATTTGCAAGGAAGCCCCACTGCCTACCAACTTTCAGATGATCTGGCCAAGTTAGTCTTGCCTGTTTGTTCTTTCAGATCTGAAAGGTTTCTCGTCTTTTCTACCTTACACTCGACAGCAGAGTACCTCCAACAAGTATTTACCACTTTCAATATGCACATCAACTTGGCACTGAAAAAAGGAAAGTTAATTTTAGACAAAAGCCCCAAGCAAAAACTCTGCTTCCAGCACACGTTTCAGCCTGACTTCAGCCTTTTTTCCCCTCTGTGCGCTGAACTCAGGGAAGCTGTCGGTGTCATGTATCTCCCTGCTCACACACAAGCCTGTGGGAAGGAACCCATCGGTGTGAGTGCAGCGATGGACGCAGCAGGGCTGAACCTGCCAGGCTGCGGCTGCACGGCTGAGCCTGGAGGGACTGCACTCACAGTCCAGGTTTGCCACAACCGACTGTGCAACCGCTGCACAAATCTGCATTATTCCTACATGTGACAATCTCCTACCAACAAATAGGTTAATTCAGCCTGTTTCTTCCTCTCTTTGCCTTGTCAGACCTTATGGCAATGCTTTTAAGATGAATCCTGATTCTTGATATGTTTGGATCGATTTTATTTGTTTGTGCATCTTAACACCTACAAAATATTCTGTAGAGCTCAAAATCACTGGGGAAAGTCACGATGAAAAGATTTGATTTTGAGAAAACTGAGAAATCTTGTTAAAATAGATTATTTTTCAGTCTATTCTGTACTTCACATCATTGTTCACAACACCTACCAGAAACTGCAGCTATCTCTAACCACTTTTAGCCAGCAAAATTCTCTCCTTAAACCTTCTGTTCCCTGAAGACAAAGATTCCTGAGGGAATGTTTGGAAGTAATATGAAGCTGTGTACCAGTGAGG
>VXBT01007386.1:1042815-1142197 GCA_013400235.1 Oriolus oriolus | reverse complement strand
AAAAAAAAAAAAAGGCATGAAAATATCCAAATAATCCCACATTATTTATTCTCAGGGCTCCAGGGAAATTAAACAGGGGTGGGAAAAAGGCATAACCTCACTCCTTTACATACACAGCTCAAATTTACAGCATTAGCAACTGAAGCTCAAGACAACAAAATTGAGCACTGGTCTGTAAATTCATTCTAATGACATCACTGCCAGGATTATCCTTTTGGAGATGGCTTGTGTAGGGGGTTGGGAGGAGAAGGCAAGGGATTGAGCAAGGGAGATTTGATTATGTTTGAGCTATTTCGATTTGAAGATGCTCTCAACTGACAAAATAGAAAGCGTCTTATCTGAGAAGGGATTTTGCTCAGCTGCTTTAAAAATCCTCCATACATACTGAAAGTCAGCACATTCCCTGGAGGATCAATTGGCTTGACAAACTCTAGACATCCTCTATACCATCTTAAAAAAAAAAAAAAAAGAGTATTTCCATGTAAAAACTTTCTCCAGGCAAAAGCATGACATGCAAGGGGTTGTCCTGGGGCAATTAAAAAAGAACTTCTCATAAGTAAATTTAGTGCTTGCAAAAGTTGCTGCATTGACAACATTTGCTACCAAAGGGTTCTCTTTAATCCAACAAGCTGTAGCAGGGCAAATGTCTCTCCTGCCACAACTCTCACAGCAGCATGAACGAGATCTAAAGGTGGGGCGAGAGCTCTTCAGGCTCATTCATCAAGAAAACTGACTTCTAACTCACAAGCTGTCTCACTGATTTAAAGAAAACTTTCATCCAAACATTTCAGGTGCTTAAATGACTTCCTACATTTTAAGCAGTGAAGTGTTGGTCTCTCCAAAAGGGCCGAGGCCACTGCCAGCTGCTGCCAACTGTAGTCAACAAAAGCCCTGCATGCAGCTGGTACACGGTCGGTAAGAAAATGACAGCTCCTTCAGATTTCTTGAATTTCCTGCACTAAAACAGAGTTTATCTACGATATTACCAAACAGTAGGCAACTTCAACAAAGTTGCTCCTCTAATTCTTAAAAAGAGAAAATATAGGAAGAATATAATTTAATTAAAAAAGCCTTCAATTTTAAAAATCCGAAATTACAGATGATTATCCTCACAGGTGGGTTTATGATTGGTGAATACAGAAAATTTCACAACTAACTATTTTAGAATACTAAAATTTAGCAACACAAGAGTTGTACTGGCCGAATTGTGATCCCTAGCTGGAGATCAAGGCAAGGGTTGCCAATTCACAGCCAGGAGGATCCCCTGGCAGCTCTCAGCTGGGCCATCAGCTGGGTAGCTGAGCACGGCCAATTCCCAGACTGGATCCGAACGCCACAGCATGGAAATCAGTCGTGCTCGTGTGCCTCAACTAACCCAGAGCTGCTGCAGCTGGGTCTTGGCACACGAAGAAAGGAAGTGCAACTTAGTTTAAGATTTGGTACTTAATTAAGGTGCCAGGAGTTCCTATAACCTGCAGATAGAAAGTGTGAATGCTTCCTCTGTACATCAACTACTTGATAACAGTTGAAGATTCACCTTCCATTATTGATCTGTTCCTAGGAAAACTGAAGTCACCACTACTGCGCATCCTTCCTACAACAAATCCAGCATTCCCCCTTCTTTTACACCTGGCTGTTGTGAGATTTGGCACCAACTAATAAAGCAGGTGTTGGGGTTTTTAAACTGTTTTCAAAGAGGACTTCACAGTTGAGGGATTCCAGGTTCTGTGGGGCCACCACACACTCCACATGCTAAAACCTAACTTCAACATGGCCGGTATGGGATGAAGCACAGCACACCCTGGCCTGCTGGGTCAGACCTGTGTGATTTGGCACGTGCCTTAAGGCACACAGCGTGGTTTATCATGCTCACCTTGGAGACAACACAGCCTGCCTACAACAAACACTTCTGGGTAAACATCTCTACTGGTTAATACATGAAATAAACTGATCAAGAAAAAAAAAAGTAGGGTAAGATACACTGAAAAGAAATTAATTACTCATGCTCACTATAGTTATATCAAGGTACGCATTAAAAAGTGATGAGATGTCTCCAAGTGGCTCTTGTGTTCTACAGTCTTAAATATGAGGCCTTACTACCTTAGAAATTACTTTTTAAGAAATATTATTACTGGTCTATCTCACCACAGTGCAGTAAACTGGACAGAGTTAGTTTAGCATTCTCTTGTGTCCAAATATTTATGCTAACCCAAGTATCCCCAGGAAAATGTGCACTGAGTGCTCTATCAATCGTTGAAGAGTGAAGGTGTTTTTGTTTTCTTGTATCTCCAAATGACGTACATTAAAGAATGAGAAGCTTAGAGAAACTCCTGCCCAAGACACTTCACATTAAAATAACACATTACCTGGTAACATCAGCAGCACTGCACAGACGCAACCAGGCACTGAAACACTTGAAACAAAAGGTAAGAAAAGGACACAGGAGAGACAACTAAAAAAACCCAAAAACGTAATTTGGGAGAATTTTGAAAGCACAAATCCACTAACAACTAATTAAGAACACTGGATCAATTCTCCAAGCAGCTCCAGTGCTATTTTCAAAAAGGAATTCATGTTTCAGTGCTCGCGTTCACTTGTGCATTTCCTTATGCAGCTCAGTCCCTACGTGTGAATAGCTGGGTGAGTATTTTCACACACAGTTTGGTCAGTGCATCCAAGGCAAGGATTTGGATGTGTCCGTGAGCCAGGCATTCAATTTCTGCTCTCCATCTGCATTACATGGGTTACGTTGCCTCACAGGGATTCCATCAGTGAGGACAAATACAGTTAAGTTTGAAAGGTGCTAATACACCCCAGAAAACTCATATAAACATATCCTGATAGGTTTCTAACCAGCAGCATCATGGCACAACATTCAGCGGAGAGATACACAACGACAGTAGTGGCCAGTTGGTTTAAATTAGTAATTGCTATCCATTGGTGGTTGGTTTGTGGGTTTTTTTCCATCTTCCCCTCAAACTTCTGGCAAATATAATGAAAGAGGATGACATGGCAAAGTGGAATTCAGAAAAAAACCTTCAAAATCAGACCAGATTTATATTTAACTTTTCATAACCTGAATTGCCATGTTCAGCACGGGTCACACAAGGAATTTGTTAATATTTGGAAAGAGCCTCTTTTGGACGCACTGAAAATGAGCTGTATTCATTACTAAAAATCATACATGAGTTGTATAAATATTTACTGAGCTGAAAGAACATGTTGGCCAATGTTTTCCACAAATCAGTGGAAGGGAGTCTCTAATTAATGAAAGCAAAGCTGTAGGGTTTTACTAGGCACTTAGGGCCAGTTCTGGAAGCTGAACACAAATGCCATAGTTCAAACACTGCAGTCTATTAAGCCCTAGTGCTCTCTTGCTCTCGGCTGACTGCTCGCAGAGTGTGAAGAGGATTAAGGTGGATGGGATCACTGCCAGCTTGAAGTTGTTAAATGACTGCATTAGGAAAAAAGCTCCATAACTCACTGTTGTTGAATATTTTTCCTACAAAATTCTCAGCCTCTGGAAAGATAAACAGGGAGGGGGAAAGGGTTTGGGTAGGGGTTTTCTCGAGGAATTTAAAGTGCATTTACTGCACTGACACCAGCAGGATCATAACCACCTGACCCACTGAATACAAATAATAACTGGGGGGACAAAGCAATAATTAATGACCAAGCCTATGTGCATTCCATCAAGTACAAACAGCTGTCATAAACATCTTAATTTACAGAGTGGCTGGATAGGGAATTACAGCATTGTAAAAAGCTTCTTCCTTCTGCTGCTCCACAGAACCGGAACATACCAAGGCTTTAAATTTTTAAAGACAGCTTTCATGTTCTTTGGTCCACAGAAAAATCTCTGAAAAACCAGCTTGTTAAGAGATTCATATAGCACATCCTCCTACCTTCCTTTCTGTCTTAAATGCTTCCATGCACTGAACATGGAAGTTCACTCTGCTTATCAAACTTTTTAATAGTATATTCTAATTGTTTAAACACCACATAACTTAACCTCATTGAAGGGGATACTGTTCCTCATGATATCCAGAGTATAAGCAAATCTTCTTGCTAAATTGTCACATCTTCAGAAAAATTGGGCAGACCTCAAGGTTTGCCCAACGTTTTCTTATGGGTAAAAGAGTCACCATAATAAAGGGCTGAAATTTTTGAAAGTCACAAAGACAGATCATTTCTCATACCCAGGGTGTAGCCAGAGAAAATGTAGAGAAGGAGACCAACTCTACAGTTATAGTAACAAGTTATTATCAAAGGAATAGAAGAATTCTGTGCATGCTGAAACCTTCTCAAAAGGGCAGTCCACTGGTGTCTGCTCATCACACACAACATTTTCAAGATGAACAGACCCTACCACTGCTGCCTCCTCTGTGAAGAAAAGTCACTTTATTTGCCACACCATATTGGAACATTTGGGGGTTTTTATTGCCTCCTCTTGCCAGTAAAGAATGACTAATAACTGTAATTTGTAATTTCCCAGCTTTTGTGGTTTCTGTGTCAAGCAGTGTTCCTTATCTTTTTGAGCTTCAGTTTGGGGGAAATTGTCTTGTATACCATTTCCCCCCCTATTTTATGTCAAATTAAAACCTTCTGAGTCCTGACTATAGCATAGGTGACCAACACACCACCCAACACAGTGACTGAGTTTTTCTGTTTTGATAAGGCTGCTAAGAGTGCAGGGACCAGAAGCATTATCTGCCTGTGTCAGTCAAGCAAAGCATGCTGGAATCAAACTGGCTTTCAAATTTGAGACTGAACCACAAGGACAGGTACCAAAACCAGGAAACACCGCTTTCCCCCGACCCTGAGAAAGGCTTTTCTCTTCAAAAGCACACACTGCAGTGTCCCTGCCAAAAGGGACACTTGGCATTCATTTTTACTCTTGGCAGACATGAATTCCTTCTTTTAGATGCACAAGCAGCTGACTCAGGCCTTCGAAGACCTCTATCCTCACCTCCCTCCCAAGCTGTAACTCGGCTCCTCTGCTGCACAAGCCCTGGAGAACAGGTGGGGACAGCATAGGTCCCAATGAAACCCTGGGCCTGTCCTCTCCTCACTTCACAGCTCCTTCACAAATTACTGAAGACAAGACGATCTGTTTTATACAAAATACTGATCATTCTTTTGATCTACGTCTTAGAAGATGAACAACTATGCACGTGTTCCCTCACAATGCTCCTCAAGCCTTATGAGCTCCACTACAAATTGCTTATTTAACAACAAACTAGAATGCACAAAAAACCATTTGAGTTATACCCGCTCACTAGGAAAGAAATTAAAAGCACAGATTTTAAGGAATATAGGCCAATCACCACTGCATTTTCACAACTCTTTCACATCCAGAACATGGGAGCTTAAATACTTCAACTGCAAAAAAACCCATCAATGCACACAGAAAACCCCACAAACCAAATGAAAACCAAAATCACAGAACCAGAAAACTAAACCAAACCCCAAAACTCTAAAAAAAAAAACCTGTTTAATCAATTTTCTTCACAAGCAACTTTTCAGAGAAAAATAGCAAAGGCCCATTTCTTACTGAACCAGAGGCTGGCAAGACCTTGGCTGGCACAGAGGATATCAGGCCTTGAACACAGTGCAGAAAGGCAGGCCCAGGCTGCAGAAATGCCTTGGCAGACTCTTGGGGTGGGTTTCTTACAGCTGTGCTTTCAAGTTAGCCCTCAATCACCCACACTCCTGAACGCCCCCGTTCACGTTACCTCTCCTGCCAAACCAAAAGCTGTGCCACAGAAGATGACTGGCTGGAATGTAGACTCCCACCCTCAGCCCTCTTCCAGGCATTGTGGATGTAATGCACATGGCCAACTCAAAGCCCCCAGTCAGCCTTGGCTGGCAGAGGCAGCGTATGCAGAGTCTAGACCTAGCCTTCAATGCTGGCAGATTTGCACAACAACCTGCAGTATCTGAGACCAACAGAGCCCCTATCGTTTCATAACCTTGGGGGAAAGTGAAACATTATTTATTCTGGTTAACACAGAATAGTAATAAGAAGAAAGTCTTAAAATGATGGGAATATCTACCGCTTCCCTACAAATACAGAATTTAAGCAGTCTTTTGTTTCCTTACTTCCTCCTTCTTCATCTTTGGCTGAAGGTGTTTTTTATAAGCAGGAAAAATGGAAACGGCAATCACTCATTTTGGAATCAAGCAGAGAACCCAGTAAAGCAAGGCAGGGGCACGCTGCTCCCAGGAAGCCAAGCTGTGAGCTCTGCACACACAGCTGTTTCATCTCAAGAGCACGCTGCCAGCGTATTCCAGGAACGACCGCCGTCTGCTCCTTTTCCTCCTTTCGGTTTCACAAGCATAACACAAACCAACCAAAAGTCCCACTCCATTCTGAGACAGAACCAGAGAGAGGAGAGGAGGAGTGATGAAACTGAAGTTGGGCTGTAGGAAAAGAGCGCTCCAGAACTTCCTAGCTCAGCTCTCTCTAACTGGGACTTGCCAGTAGAAAGGTTTAGAGTCTACTGGTGCCATGGCCAAGCTACTCATTTTCAGCACTGCCCAGATCTCAGCAGAGATGCAGCACTGGAAAACTTCCCAGCAGCCTTCCTACCTAAGCTTCCAGGTTTGGCAGCCTGAAAAACCAGTCTTTTCATTCTAAAATACTTCCAAGTGAGTTCAGACACCCAAGAACGTTTTACGCATGGCAGCCAACAACTTACAGCAAATGTATATTGTCCATGTGACACAAATATTCTACTGGCATCCAAGTTCTAGACTAAAGAAAAGGAAGAAATTTCTCCCCCCCCCAAAAAAACCGTATCAAATATCACAAAGCACAGTAAGGTGCACTTAATCTCATTCAAAAAAGTATTAATTTTACCTTGTAACACTTTTTCAAAAATACTATCAGTACCTTTCTCCACATGAAACAGTAACTGCTGCTGCTTCTATCGCTGGCTAGGATTGCTTTCTTTAATACCATTCAACACCAACACCTCAACTAATACTACTTTTGTACTGAATTTTTTTTTTAGTTTGTTGCTGGCTTTCCTTCTTCAGATGAGCTAATATGAACTCCTTCACACTGGCATTAAATAGGCAATGATGCCATTCTTGCACCCAGCTCTCTGAACAAACAAAGCAACTGGTGCTTCCTAACTGGATTGTCATTTCTCCTCTCCTGGCCCCACTTTTATGTCTCATAACATCCAGCTTTCCTAGTACCTGCTTGATAATTACCTTCAGTGAAAACCAGACCAGAGACACTGAAGAACATGAAACATAACGGTAATCCTACCTCAGAAAACAAAACCATCACTTCTCCCTCTCATCATAAAGCTCATCTCCAGGTATCCATGAGGTAACTGCAGACTCAATTCCATGCTAATATTCACACCTGCTTAGTCAAAGCCAGCACTGCAGAAGGTGATGACGCAATCAGGCTTTATTTACTGCTACTTGACTGTGTTTTCACATATAAAGTTGTTTGAGTCTCACTTTTTAAAGTTAAAGTGGTTAAGGAAATTTTGGACCAATATTTGTACAAGCTAACACAGAGCAGAAAACTTTCTCTTCTTAAAAGTTTTCTGATTCCCTTCATCCTCTACCAGCATTAATGAATCTGGTTTGATGCCAGCAGATTAGCATCACTGTGCTGAAACGCCACCTGTGTGACCCTTAAACGAAGCTGTCTGGCAAAACACCTGCACAAAACACCAAGAGAGAAACTGCTTTTATATAAAGACTGCATCAAAACCTTTCAGTGAAAGTCTTAATAGAATCTTTGCTATAAAGAGAGTCTAAATATTTCATCTGTTTACAAATCTCCCATCAGCTGTAACATCCCATTTGGGATGCACTGAGAACTGCTGTAATTCAGTTGACTTGCATTACTGGCAGAGTGAAAAACAATGATCTTTCCATTTAAGCATTAAAATGCTGAGCATCCTAAAGAGAAAACTTAATGATGTTTTAAGTCTTATCTTTTTAGCCACGCAAAGGGACTGAACTGAAGATATGCACACGATGCGTATGATGATGCTCAAGAGACTGCCTAGAGGAAGGGATGCTGTCTGAGAAGGTAGGAACCTGTATTTCCCCATTTCAACAAGTCTCATGCAAACCCCAAGTACAGACAAGAAATCATCAATACTGGTTACAAACAGGGTAAATTTAAAGAGAACTCATTGTGCTTTCCTTGCTTATGAATTCAGATTTGCACATGAAAGTTATGACCAGTTGTTGGCCAAGTGAAATCAAGACCTCACTCGCACATCTGAGGTACAAGTTTATTCAAGCTTGGAAAAACAGACAATGAGTAGAGGACAACAATATCTGAAACTACCAGAGCTCTAGCCCTTGCCTGAAACGGGCAAGAATTTATAAACAGAGATGGATGTCTCTTTGCAAGACTTAAGCAAAGGATATTAAATGAAAACAAGCACGAATATGGCCTTAGTTTCATCAGTAACCAGCACTCTGTATTTTGAGGTGCCTCTCCCACAGGCTTTACAGTATACACTGAACAATATTAACTGAAAGGCACCTCAGTAAAATAACAACATTTGATTGTCCAGGTACAATGTTCCTTCCCAACAGAGTGAACCTCCAAAAAAAATTTAGCCCCAAGAGAAACATACAGAATAGGAATGTTTATTGAGCAGCAAAATATTAATTAGTAGTCCCCCTGCAGGAAACATAAAAAGGAAATAACTCTTGTTTTACATGGGATTCAAAATGGACTGAAGTGTTAGGTCCTGCTGTCCTCTTAAGGACACCAAAGAAGTGAGAAACGTACATTCTGGAAAAAAACCTCAGCCTATTGCTCTTAAAGGTAATAATAATAAGAAAGAATATTCCAAAATTCATATTAAAGGATAATTGACAATAGTCTTTTATATTAAACCCTAATGCTCACAGTCAGACCACTGAAGCAGCCTTGGAAATATCAAAGATCCACTAGATCTTATCTTGCCAAGACGTAAAATACACCCCAAGGAAGTTCTCCTCTCTCTCTGCTCATTCTCATGCAGATCAGTTCCTGACATATCCTTGGAGACTGCTTTGGGACAGGCAAGAAGCTGCACTACATAAAAACTCCAGGGATTCCAGTGAGTTCCTCTGTGGTTCCTGGAGCTCTCACAGAAAAGGATCTCTCAGTGCTTGGTAAGCAAGAGGTTAATAGCCTATATAAAAAAACACCTCTAACAAAAATGTTATTCCAATTGCATTACATTTAGGAGCCCTGAGGGTCATGGGGTAGATAATCAAAAAGGACAAGGAGGAAATTAAAAAAGGGAAGAAGGCAATCAAAAAGGGCATTTAGAAGGACCCATAATCCTCCATAGGAAGAATACTAATTATACTACTGCATCATCTTATAATTAACCCTGATCTAAATTTTTTTTATTTTAGCTGTAATAACTTTCACATGTACAATGATTTGATTGCTAATTCTTGCCAGTTGTTCTTGAACAGCTATTTTAGGGTTTGTAGCTACTTTTTACATAGCAGTTTAACTCTCGTTTATAAAGAAATAAGAAAAAATATTTAGATAGTTGAATTTTTTGTCATCAGTCATTCCAATCAGCGCATTGATCTCCTTTTTTTTATTCTGACAGTGCTGAGTGCTACACTCCTTCTCTTTCCCCAAAAGTCTCTTCTGTTTAGGAGTGAAATTAATCTCCACTATAAAATCAGTGTGTTGCACCCACTTCAGCAGTCAAACTTGGCCATACATCTTTGTGATGACTTCCATCTGTATTTCATATTTCATTTAATAAACGTGGGATATTACTGCAGCCAGCAAACTAAATTCTCAACATACCTTCATTCCATAGCAGATGCCTGCTTGGGCTCACCTACATTCTTGGGCAACTGGGCACACATTGCAATGATATTTCCAATGAGTTAGAAACAAGTCTGAGGTCCTTCCAAGCTGCAGAAAAGAAGCAAGGCCCAGGAGAGGGTGCTCCCTCCTGGATGAAGGCTTCTCGTTTATGTATGAAACCAACATTAAATCCCAAACTAACCTGAGATGTTCACACATGCAGTGATTTCACATGAAAATCTGGCAGCGAAAATGTTTAAAAAGTGGGCTCTACAACCAGTCTGGAAGACTGAAAAGATCCAGAAAACAGCCTGTCTAAAGTCAAAGGAAGGGCTCTACAGACATCACTTACTTTTTTCCTTGATCCTTTGGATTCATCCTAGCCATACATCCTCTCTGCAGATAAAAAAGCAGATGTGCTCCCCTTTAGATTCAGATGTATGAACACGGATACCTAACAGCAGAAATGACTTCTATCTGAAATTTTGTAGCATGATATCAAGTCATCCTCTAATGTTTCATACGTTCGTCATGTATCTGTCAGGCACCTTGGTAATTAGTTTTTAATGGTCACCAGATTCTCAGATAATTAACATTTGGAGGGCACTATTCCCAAGCCAGGGCCAATCTAAGGATGGCAGTCTCTAAGGCTTCCTCCACAGGCTGCACTGTGGGAGCAGGCGTGTTTTCTTACCGTACTTTAACAACCACCTTACTACAGAAAGACAGGGCCTGAGGGTTTTGGCTTACATGGTTTATGAAACATCAGCTTCACAGAAATCTGGAGACGGTACTGCGTGGTCAGCAGAATGTACTCTCTGGAAAAATATATTACTCCTCTGGAGGAAACAGAGCAACAGTAAAAACCAAAAGGCAGTCCCTGTGATTAACACTGATTTCCTGCTGGTGAACCAAAGAAGGTATTCTCTTCAAAGCAAGAATTAAACCCTGATTAAAGGGCAAACCCCAAACTTTAGTTCTGCATCAAGAAATGTTGTATAGGCACGGCAATAGTTTGCGGAGAGCAAATAATGCCAGAATTTCTTCCCATCAGTCAAAACATCTGCATAAGAATTCAGGAAAAAGGAATGCTACCTCCCTGGAAAATGAGTAAGAATAGAACATCCTAAAATGTGAGCAGGCCTGTCTGAAAATCTCAAGCCTTTTTTGTTCCTTTGAAATCCTATCTTAACCTAAAAGCACATTCCCAATCAATATTTAATAATACCAAAGTCACATCACCCTGAGGCATTCAATATTCTCCTATTCCTATTATTTTCCATGTGATAATATTTAATATAGTCACTGAATAATTTGAACTGATGGTTGCACTCCTCAGATAATCCTAAAAAATGAACTTGAAGGCAAGTGTAAGCTTCTATTGCAGCCTGCATCACCAGGCAGCTGAAACTGAAGTTACAGAATTAGGGAGTAATTATTATTTAATGTACCATCTCCTCTGATTCAGAAATACTGGCTGCAGCTGTAGTGATTTTGTCACAGGGAACTGTCACACTAATCAGTGTGTTTTCTTCTTCTGGTTTATCTCACAAGGTAGTAACACAGCCAGCAGTGAAACGAAGCACAGGATTACCTCATTAATGACCTATCATTCCTAAAGCCTTCCTTTCGTATTCAAACAAACAGCTGAGAGCAAACACAGCAAACAGGTAACACCGGGAAACACCAGGAAACGGCAGAAATGGCCACATCATGAACGAAGTGTAGGTCAGCTCTGAATGTTGAACAAGCACACCCTGGTCTGCCCACCCAGGCTGTGCGTTCCCAGCCTGCAACTGAAGATATTCAAAGTTTTCTTTGTTAAGAGTTGTGCAGTTATTACCACTTTTGCCCTGGGTACCTGAAGGTGGTGCGTGCTTAAGCACCTGCATGCTCAGCAGTCACAGTAAGTAGCAAGGAATTTTCTGCCTCTATGGTTAAATAGAGCCCTCTTGTCTCGCCAGAAGCCTGACATGGAAACATTTTTCTGTGACTGACAGAAGCAAGTAAAGGATTAATTCACCTGCTTTCAACTGTTGCTTTTATGAATATAACAAGAATACCTAGAAAGGGTAATTGCCACTGAGAGAGATTACCTGCTATTGATTTTTTTTCTTTTTTTTAAATTTTAACCACTGCTAGCAAAAAGTATCTCCATTATAAAGAACAGGTATTGACTGCAGTTAGAGAATTTAACAGATATAAATACATTCGGCAATAACTAGAAAATAACAATGTTAGAAGACCAATTTGCATAAGAAACAAAACTTAAAGGGATTATCAGACTTTTTTTGGTACATATGTAAAATAATTGCTGGCTCAATTAAATGGCTCCCCTTTAAGGAAAGAATCATGTTGAATCCACGGTGCGAGTAAGTTCCACCATATGGACTGGGGCTGACTGATATGGAAAGAAGTAATCCTTGCTGGAAACGTTCTTAAACATTAAAGAGGTTTGTGGTGTGTGGGGGCCTTCTTGAAACTACTGCTGCTGGGCTGCCCTGTGGTGCTACAAAAACCCAGCAACAGGGCTGTCTCCTGCCCAGGATACACTTGTTTTCAAAAGTGTGCAATATGTATTTCCTGGTTTGAGGCAAAAAGGTTTCATGATGTGTCTCAGAGAGCCAGGAATCATCTGAGAAACAGGCTTAAAGTACCAGTCAGCTAAATATAAGCTAAATTTACACTAAGGAATAAAGTATGAAAGAAACTCTACAGTGACAAACGTTAGCCTGGAAATCAGGGGTGGGAGATTTGTATGTTAAATTTTTGTCTTCCTCTGCCAGAGAACAATGGAACCCCTATTCTCCTTCTTCCTCAAGAACCAGGCATGGTGGGAGCCCCACCTCCAGGAACTACTGAGATGGGACACTGATCTTTGCAGACACTACAGCATCTCCCTGCTGGGTTTTCTGCAGCTTTCAGCATGTCCTGAATGCTGATGGCAGCTAGAACCCGATTCTTCTCTCACACATTTGTTAAATAAACAGGCTCCCAACTCCCTCCTGCGCAGCATAAAACAAAAAAGGAAGGCAATAAATTTAACACTTTCACTCAAATAAAACTGAACAGAATAGAGATGAAACATTTTTTACATAAATTTCTCCCTGCTGAATTGCAAAAGCGTTCTGCAAGCAATAGATGTGTTATTCTAAGGTGGGGGGGGATCTCATTTAAAATGTTAGGCAACCTAAGCATGGGCCCCTTACATCTCCCCCTAGCTTTGTTATTGGTTATCCAAAGCCAAGCAAGCCTGTTACCTGGATTACTGACAATGGAATTATTCCTGGTATAAAGCTGCTTTGCAATCAAATTTAACTTCTGAGGTTTGTGGGCATTTTTAACCACCGAACTACAGTTCACCTACTTTTTGCACAGCAAACAAACCTACCATTCTCAGAATTTCAGTTTATCAAAGTTGTCCTGAAGTTGTCAAAGGGACAAAAAAACCAAAGAAACCACATAAGATATTCCCCCCAGCTCAGTGCAAGAGTATCAAAGCTCAGAGGATTTGAGTGTTTTTCTGAGACTGCTCTGTTCCTCCCTTCTCTGAGCACGCTCTCACCAAGAGAGATAAGAGCCCAGATAAGACTCTCCTTTGCTCTGAAGACCCTCACCCTGCGTATGAACTGAGAAACGCTGTTTTGGGTAGTGTGCACTCAGAACATGGGCCTGGGAAATGCAGGCTTGCTTACTAGAGGTGAAACATTTTTCCTGTTTAGAAAAAGCTCTGAGCGCTCACAAATGACACTGAAAGGCTGAGCAGGCTACACAGATTTACATTTCATTGGCAATCCTGTGACATAACTTGAAAATCGGCAAGGGAGAAAGACAGGCAGGAAGAGAGAAAGATATTAATTGGTGAATATTCCAAAGAAAGTTAAGTGAGATTAGCAGTAATTGACACCGTGCTCTCTAATTAGGTTGCTCAGTCTAAAAGACACTCAAGGCAGGTAAGGACATTCAGATAACTAGTGAAATACTCACACAATGGATCTGCAGAGCCTATAAACAGGGAAGCTACAGGCACTCCAAGCCTTTGATGCAGTTGCCTTGAGAGCAACTGCTCCCCCATAAACACCCTTTTTTTCCAGCATGCTACCTGCAGGTGACTAAACTGTTTTCATGCATTTCCAATTGCAGCTGATTTTCTTCTGATTCTGCTATAATTGGCTCATTTGCTTTCAGAAATGCTTTCAGACCTGACTTCAGCTTCAGTGACTTTTAAGAAGCATTGCCAGACTGGAGGAAGAGAGCCATTAATGTCACAAGGTGTGCTCTGCAGCCACTCCATTTACAGAAGTGAATCACTGTGACCTATAAACAACTGACACTCATTGAAATCTCTCTGGATAAGAGAAACAGAATTTTAGTTACAGACTCTGTAATATGCAAAGCAGACCTGAGTGAACTGTTCATAGAGAATAATCTTTGTGGCAAATTCTCCCTTTTTCCTAGTTATGAATAGGCTTTGGCTTTCATGAATTCACTTGTGATTTAAAGGAGTTTGACCTTTTGAGATGAAAAGGTAAATTAGCAAACCATTGCCATTCCAGCCAGGATCCAGTCTCACAGATCACGGCCACTTACTTGGTTATTTAACCAAGGGGGATGGTCCTGCTCCCTGACTGGTTACATGTATGTCTGTAATAAAAAGAGAACACTGAAGGATGGATTAAAGACTTTTGCAAAATGACTGAAATTCAACTACTGGAAGAGACTGAGCTCATTCTAATACACACCAGAGCCAGGTTTAAGTGAACGGAGAGGGTGCACGATCTCCTCTACTCAGGGGACTGCCAATGTCCTCAAGTGCGAGCGCCTGCCTTCCCAAATTCTGGCTTTGGGTGGTGTGCTACTGGTCGCACCTGGAGGATATTTAGAAACTTGGGAGTGAGGCTCAAGCCTGCTTGGGCTGCTTGTAAAACACACTCCATATCCTCTCACCCTTCATTTCAGTGCAAACAGGAAACCCACTAGAGCTAAGTTTGGGACCAAGTCTTCTTAATCGTGTTTTGTGCTTCCTTTTCACCAACTTCTCAATCTCTCATAGAATACAGATGAGAATATAAAATGTAAAAATGTTTCAGGGATTTGTTGGAAAAAGAATTGGAAAAAAACCCCTCAAAAACTTCCTGAGAAAAATAATTGTAAAAGCCCCATGTTTTTCAAAATAATACACAAAGTCATTTCATTTCAACAGTACGTTTCAGTGTTCCTCACTTGCACTGCCTTTAGTTCTAAGACAAGGCCAGTGCTGCCTGTTTCTCAAAGCTTTTACTGTGAGTGAAAAACGAACACGAACTACCAGGAGCAGAGCCCCCTCCAAGAGGCAGAGTGACAGCAGCTGAACCTCTGTCCCTTGAGCTTCAACACAAACACAGGAAGTCAAGGTTTGGCCCTGCTCTCCCACACAGCCTCACGTGACAGAGACTGCACATGAAATCATCCCGCAGGACTTGTACTGATCTACCTGGCACTGCACGTGCTCAGCTATTCAAGAGAAATCCCACTGTGATGTAATTCTTCACTTGCACAGTCTGTGTTCTCTTTGGTCGCCTAATCTCAAGTCATCCCCTGCTCACCATGTGTTTTGTTAAAAGTTAGCCATGAGACCTTATCTGCAACAGCTGTAATGGGCACGATTATTTCCCCATGCCCTTTGTTGCTTTAGAGCACTCATTTCATAATAATTTCCACAAATAGGTATACATGTAAGGTCTATAGCATTTTCTATTGATCAGTTTATGAGATTTTGACATATTTGGGTACAAAGAAATTAGCTGTCATATATTTGAGCTCATGATGTCTACATGACTGTCTTCTTTCAGAGTTTTTGCCTCCAGTTACACTGCATTGACAGTAGGTATATTTTCCACAAGTAGGTGTAATTTATTCCTGAGTATTCACTCATCGTCAGTCAAAACATAGATCTGAAAGTGAAACTTTGTCTGAGAAAAAAGGTTAAGATGGAAAAAGAAAAAAGAAAAAGAGAATCAATTACTGTCCCCACAGACTTTTTTAGCTAGGGGAACACTTGAGGTTGTACACTCCATTCTGTAGGGTCATTTTATAAATTACCATCAGATTTAAAGGGTCATTAAACCCTCTGAACAATCCTAAACACTTAACTGCCCAGTGGAGGTGGAAACCACAACACACAAGCTATACATTCAAAAGCAAAATAATCCTACTCAAAAAGTAGACTAATAAAATAAAATAGCTTCAGGGGCACGTAAAGTAAAAACTGATCTTGTGCAAGAACTTTGACTGTCCGTTTAGAATACAAAACTCTCGCCCTGTCAAGGCTCATGGTTTTGCTTGGGAAGGCCAATCCTATTCCTTGAGGTGAACCAGAGCTTGGGAAATCATTAAAGGCAGAAGTAACAATACTGTTAGGTTTTGTCAAACGCAGCACAGCCTCTGTGAAATGGTTCTCTCTGAGTGAACAGAGGTAAATAACAGTAATTGCTTTGTTAGACTGCATGCCAGAAATAAAGCCTTTTATACTTATGCAGAGTAAAAGTCCAAACCACGGCAGGAAGACTCAATTTCAGCAAAGAGCCTGTAATGAAATAATGCTGCTGGTTCTGCTAGCCAGAAGCTTTTTGGGGCCTTTGAAATGGTAATGTCCTCTACTGTATAGCGGAAACCTGCTAAATGAAGAATCTTGTTGCACAAAAATTGATATTCTTTGAACAGATCAGTCTATTTTCCATAACAACTCTATTTTCAAGTTAGTTCCACTGCGTCCCTTCAGCCTCCCCGGCTCCTATTCTGAAGGCTTCCCACAAGGTAACCAATGTTTGCTAATCCTATTTGGGCTTGACAAGACACTGAGTCACAAGGAAACTCTTCCTTTGCCCGTCAAGCACATGTGTTTTCAACATCTCACTCAAACATCAGGTTCTTGCACATGCACAGAAAGTCTGAGTCATTTGTGTACCTATGGCAATAAGGTCACCTGTCGTCGTGTTCTCCTTGCCATGCTCTGCCTCTCCGAGAAGCTCTTTTCTTCCAGATTTAATAGCAGGTGTTTGCAAGGTCAGTTCATGGTTAAATCTTCCAACAGATACTGTTTTTCTATCACCAATTTATTTCTGAAAGAAACTAGGCCACCATTACGCAGTAACGATTTTTTGGGCATTAAATTGGGCAGCATCCTAGACAATAAAATTTATAACTCCTTACCTATGCACCCTATGACACATTACACTGCTTAATGCAACAATCTTTCTAGTCTAATAAACGGCTTAGCTCTTAAAATACCAATAAAATCTCATGTAACTCTAAGCACTTGTGCTTTCTATTTTTCTGTGCATTCCACCACATTCCCACTCTTAATTAAAAGAAATAAAAATTAAAACATCCCATGAAGCAAAAAGTGGAATATAAGGTTAAGTGACTCCAAAGCATTGTTTAGGTTCTGCAACAATGACCTGGCAGGGTAAATGGTGCTCAGTTGCCTTTAACAAAGGGGTCAGAATTAGAAAGCTTTGGAATACAGTCCCAGAGTCAGATTCTGCTTTTCAGCCCCTGAAAAACTCCATGAGTTCCCAGGGTCTTTATTTTAAACGGGCTAAGGGTGATGGGGATGTTTGCATATGAGGATCTAAAAACCAAGTAAGTCAGTGGGGTTGTTTATGTGGTGCTACAGTACTAATCAATATCAGGAATAAAAGCAAAGGCCTCACAGCTCAGGCTCGGTTCCATCGGGTCCTCAAACATATTGTTCTGTTTCATAATCCCCTCTCTTCCATTTACTTTTCCAGAGGAAATTATGCTAAGGAGGTCAAAGCATGCTGCAGAGAACATCTGCGTTCACTCATTCTGAGGCCAAGCTGGAACGCAGATTGCATTGCATTTACACAACATGAACTTTTGTTACATCGAAACCAAAAAGACACAACAACCAAAGTGGGGTCCCAAGTCTGCACACTTTGTACACACAGAACTCCCTGTACAATTTGCCCAAACGCTGCCTGAAGTTCACACTGCACGGTTCTGCCATAGGCTGCAAGAGGGAAACTTTGTACCCAGAGCATTATTGGCAGAAGGAAAATCTATAAATATCAAACTCATCTGCCAGGAAAAACGCTATCTTTTCTCTGATCTCTGCTTGAATGAAAGATGTGGAGGTTTCATTTCAAAAAGCTAACTGCACTCAGAAAAGATTTAATGAAACATCTGCCAGTAAGCTCCTGATAGTGACAGTTATCAAAGAGACATTTTAGAGAGAGGACTATAGGCCCACATGCCCATTTGCTCTCAGTTATGAATCTGTTTACGCTGAGAAGGACAACCAGTGGGGATACAGAGTGGTAGCATGAGATCTCACATTCAACTCATAAAATGCAGATAAACATATGAAGAACAAGATCAAAGAATGCTGGCGCTTTTTTCTATCATCTTCCACTAGAAAATCGAGCACTTTGCAGCTCTCTGCCTGAGACAAAAACAAAAACCTCATGAATAGTATTAGGCTGTAGTGAGCAAAAGGCTCTAACTCTCAGACAGCTACAATGTCTTCATCAGAGTGAGAGAGACAACTGCTACAAGCGAGCACTGGTAACACCGAATCTCAGAAGTGTTCCAGCTCAAGTCCTGACCAACAGCCTATTCCACTGACTCCCTTTCGCTATCCAGAATGTTCCCTTCTGTTATTTCTGTCTGTTCCCAATCTTGTGATGTGATTAGAGTAGATGATTACGCTTACATAATAGTATCAAATTAATTTGCAGCTGAGCACAACAGCAGAGGAAATTGTTTCGAGTTCTGAAATCTCCCCCTCCTCAGTTTATTTCAGTGACATCAGGGGATTAAAGCAAAATGGGTCAGTAGAACACTGCTGGGAAAACAACCAAAACATCAGTCCTGACCTTGTAAACGAGAGTGAGAAAGACTGCAAACAAAGCAAGAGGCTTATAGCGTGTTCTGTAGAAAGAGCCATCAAGGTGAATCAGCTTCCTAATCACCTGTCACCATCTGAAAGCCCACAGAGGATGGCAGGTAAAGCCACACAGCACACAGCCTTTCAGAAGAAACAGGCATTTCAGGAATACTTATCCAAAATTCTGGAGCACAGACTCAATTGGAGTTTAACTTTCTGTTAGAAGACAGCTTAACGAGGACAGCAATAAAATTGTAAGTTCCTGTGCTTTAACCCGAGGTAGGGCCATTCAATAACCCCAGCTCTGTGCAGTCCAAGAGGCCTGACACGACCCAGCTCAGTTCTCTGGATTCACTAACTCTGCACAGCTCCTCTCTCACTTTCTGTACAAACAATTTACTGCTGCTGGGATGCTGAGAAGGGAATCATCTTAGAGGGCTATGTCCATGTAACTTTTTAGCACTCCAGAAAGTCTTCTGAGAGTGTACAGAGATAGTGTCTAACTAGCAGATTTATACTGACTGTTAATAGTTGACTCGGTGCAAGAAAACAACCATTAACCAGGTTCACCACCCCACACAGCTGGAACAGCTGGTTTGTGATCACTGCTAACGCTTTATGCACAAGGCACCCACAAAATATTTACCTTTCCTTTGGAACATGTTTCTTCAACAGCTACTCCTTAAAGCTGGCTGGATAAACAAAATTTGGACCTGGGTCCAACTTCTCAGAAATAGCCAAATGACTTCTTTTGCTAGCTGTTTGTCTTTTCATCCTTCCAATGCAGACACCTACTTTCCATCCTAAATCTTTTAATGGAGTTAAATTAATGTAACTTCTGGTTTAACAACAGCTTCACTTTTTATACTCAACATGCCATTGCAGCATATTTTGTGTTTTGCCAGCTCCACAAGCTGACATAAGCACAATAACTGGGAGTGGTGTGCATTTGCATGCCACTGTTGCAGGCTGTACCAAAACAATGGCACTCCTGCACCTGGAGAAAAGCAGTATTTTAAAAATATATCTAGGCTCTCAAACATTCAAATTTTATCATGGCACCATTAGTTATTTAATTTCTTTCTTGTCTTCTGTTAACAACGCAATTGCACATGTACGCTTCATATTAGATTTACAATGTTAAAACTGTAGATTTCCATTGTTACTGAACTCAGCATCCTCCAATAAGGGCACTGTCACACATCCATTCAGCTCTCAAAATAATTCTGCATGACTGGAAGTTTTCTGCTATGGCACCTACTTACTATATTTGATCAAGTGTTCAGTGTCACAATATGTTGATGCATTTAGTCTCTTTCTTCACCAAGGTACAAAGACAGGCTTTTTCTTGTTTCTAGAACATATGAAATGACAGTAACTCTCCATATAAAAATTTCATCAGTGATCCTGGTGAAAAATGATGAAGATCACACAAAGGCAAGTACTCTGCAGTTCTCTCCTGAAGTGTCACAAACACAGCATAAGGTAGTCATGCTGGAAGCATAACCTAAACCCACTTTTCCTGTTCCTTCCTGTTTGTTGTTCTCTATCAACATTATAATGCTTTGATGAAATGCAAGTATGAATACACAGACATGCTGTAATTTGTTGTGCTTTTCCTTTCCCCATGTCTGTAATTTCTCCATAGCTAAGAAACTCATATTAATCTAATTTACACATAGTAAGAAACACATAACTTTGTTCCTTTGACCATATAATCATGAAACTTGCTCGTCATGTTACTGGATTACAGCAGTATGACCTGTGGTCACCTTTATTAGATGTTCAGTCTGCTCACAGATATTTATATTGCACATGTTAAGAAGAAAGCATTAAATATTAAAAACTTCACATATCCTTGTGTTGATACTCTCAACACCACACATACTACTCTATATTGCTCTTTCTATCTAAGATACAACAGCACAAAGCATAATGTGGAAAAGAAAAAACAAAACCAAAACGAGAATCATACTTTATGTTTCCTCCATTCTGGTATGGAAATACCTTTGTGGTATTTTTCTGTCTTTAACATCACCCTAAGGACATTTCTCCACATAAAATAAAATGGACTTTCATGGAGGTAGAGTGGAGAAGGAATTGTAGTGTTTGTAAATTGTCTAAATCAGTGAAGCTTCCAATGTTGTCAATGAAGGATTTACATGTGAAACGCAGCCAAGATGCTTCCTAGACTGACCTGTCACCAAGGTGGTCTTAACACAACATGTTATTTTTTTTCATGCTTGTACTGTTGGATAGTGCCAAATGATTAATAATTCAGAAAGACAGACACTTAAAATTCCATAAATTTACTCTCTGCCTCTGCTTGGCCACCCTGTAATTGAAGTACCAAAACCAGCTAGACAGGCGGAAGAATCCCTTACAAAATTATTACGTTTATTGATGCCTAACAATTTCAACTCCAGAACTTATTAATTCTTCCAGCCTCCCCTTCAGTAGTGCACCACATTCCTCCCGTATGCTGATGAAAACTTTAACTTTTTCAGCACCAAGGAAACATTGCCCTGCAGCCTTTTGACCCCCACACCACTACCACCAGTGCTGCCTGCAAGAGCCCTTGTTCCAGGTCTGCTCTAACGTCAAGCCTGATGCCAACAATGAACTCAACACTACCAAAGGCAGTTTCTCTTCCTCCCCAAATCTGGAGCAGTTGCTACTCCCATGGATAAGTCATGAACACTCTCAGCAACATTAAATATCACTGAAGTTCACAGACTACACTTAATAACCTTCAAATACTAAAATAAATGGAAATCTAGGCTCCAACTTCTGTGGCAGGCTGGGCTGAAAAGAGCAGCACTGGATCAGACAACACCAATTCCGGCTTGTGACTTTTGTGTGGAGAGAAGATTGTGGGCAGCGACAGTATCTTGAATAATTCTGGTTAAACTGCTGCAAGTCTGCCAGAGCTCTCAGTTCAAAAACTTTTCTGGACCAAATATTTATGCTTTTAAAACTGGAGGTTCACAGTGCTGGCGACCAGTGCAATCAAGCCATAAGAAGCCTTCATATCTCATTTGTCTGCATGTAAAGCCAGAATATACAGTCTAATCTATGACAATAACCATGAAATCTACGACAAACAGCTGCTAAAGATAAAAGCAGGAAATCAGGCAGAAAAGACATTTTGGATGGCTATCTCTATTGCTTTATCATGGACTGAAGAGTTAATTGTAGTAGCTGTTCGGGCAATTTCAAAATAGACAAAGATCTACCACTCCAGAGCACTTCTGTCACACCCTTTAAACCTCCCTATTGTTTCAAATCACAAAGGGAAGCAGACGTCAGTGCCTCCCTTTCTTCAATTTTTTTTTTGTTTTTGTCGGGCAGTGGGGAGGTGGAGAAGAGGCAGGAATAGATTCTATTGCAGAAATGTCTGGAGGGTCGGATGGTTGAGGTTAAGCAAAATGCCAGAGATTTCATCCAGGTGCTTTGAGCAACGTTTTCCTTAGGTTTGCACTAAGACACCAACTTTTCACAGGCACTCCAGCTGGCATCTACTGATCAAGTTCTTAGTAGGAACCTGTGCAACAGTGTGTGTTTACCCTTTGTGATGCATAAGCAGAAGACAATGCTGAGTTGTAGCTCTACTCATTTTGTATTTTTGCCTAGGAGGAACTCCAGCCTCAGACTCCTGTGTACTTAAGATGGATGATAGTACTTTGAGGTGACAGCTGAGGGCACTGTGCTGTAACATGCAATTTATGTCTCTAATGTGTTCTTAAGCCACTAGAACCTAATCATAAAGAAGCAGAAACCATAAAATACATACAAGTACTTGCACCATTTGAAAATATTTCCCCAAGTATCACAGAGAACACCAGAAGCAAAATGAGATTGGCATAATCTGGACACTCGACTGAAACGGGCAGAGCTTTTATAAACAAACCATTTACATGCCGGAGTCTTCATACCACTCAAACTTCTTGACCACAGTAGGGCCAAGGATTTTGCACAACAAAAAACACCCAAAAAGAGGCTATTGTTTTATTAGACTTGTGATTTTAGGGAAATTTTTTAAAGAAACAAAGCAGAATTACATTAGAAACCAGCTGATCAGCATCTTGTTCATTTGTGGGATGTGCCCTCACAAACTGAGACACCCAAGACAAATCCCTGTTGACTTTCATGGGATCTCCCTGAGCAGACAAACAACAGGGCTCCTTTACAGTGTACGTGTACTTGCCAGTGCAAGGAACCATGTACTTATTTCCTCAGACAGCAGGAGCCAAATGAATCTAATGAATGTCATTTTATCTGATGCTGCTGCTGTTTATAATAATAAACCTACTTCATTCCTTAGTCTCTGCTATTTCTGTGGAAGTTGACCCAAGATTAAGTCTCCAAGAAAGAAAACATAAAAGTGTTAGAAACCATGGCTATTTCTTCCCTCTCTGCTAGACGCTGTCTAATGAGTTCAGCAAATTATATTCAAGATGCTGCTTTGCTGATTAGAAATGTCACTACCTGATCTTTGAAGGCCACAGCCATGCCCCTATGTCTGTATGTGCAGACATTTTATTAAGTTGTGGTCTCTGCTTGTTGTGTTTTAAGTGTTCAAACCTTCAAAGAGTCCCAGAATGCTTAAAAAAAATACACCCTGTAACAAATAAACTCTGTTCACAGAGGAGATAGCAGCCATTTTGATGCCTGTCATTTTGAGCAAAATCAGAGTTTTATATGAGTTTCTGGACCACAGAATCTGAAAAACAGTTCTCTCCCAGATTTACCCATTTTTTTCAACCTATGCATGTAACACTGGACAACTAACCTAGAAATCCAAAAATCCTAGTACCAACCACAGAGTTTGAAGATTGATGACACAGATTCAGAAATATCTGTGGAAGCATAGAGAAACAAAAGTGAAAGACTCTTCTATGGCACAGTCTGATACAGTCTTTCCTTCATGCAGTATTTTTTCCTACAGAAACAGATAAATCCAGAAACTAGAAAAATCAGACAGAAAACAAGTGCTGGCTTCCCATGCAAAGGAGTGAGACCTTTTTTAAAGTAGCCGTAAGACTTGCCATCAACTAATGCTGCAGATGTTTCAAGAGGACCAACAGAATATAAAGTTTATTCCTGCTCATGAACGCACAGAAGCACTTTTTTCTCCTCTGGGTTTTTTTTGCTGTAGCTCAACAGAACTTCAGGGTTGCCTTACTCATGTCCACAGCTCCTTGGAGTTTAACATACCAGCCTGAATATTCATATTGAAGTTGTGGCTATGAGATTTTCGCTCAGCTGCTTGTCTGATTTGGAAAGATGGAAAAAAAAAACCTGCAGAACCAACCATCTGTGTTCTTACCTTACTGCCATGTAAAACTTAACCCTTATGAGTTCAATGTAAGATGGAATTCAGAATAGGTAGGAAAGAAAAATACTATGAGAATCTCATGAAATCAGAGATCATGTTCAGGTTCTTCCAGCACCTCATGTTTGACAAATACAGCAGCATCACACATGAACCGCTGGAACTGGGCTGCAGAACTCAGAACCATCCCAGTTTTATTAAGGAAATAAAACAATTAACTGTGAACAGGTAATGAAAACAAACAGACATTCAGAAAAATTCCTCCATGTCCCGCACTGTTGCCAACACCTCTTGAGCAGCAGCAGTGCTGTTGTTGTAATGTTACAGCAGCAGCAATTTTGAAGTTAGCAGCGACTTGGCCCTTCCAGCCAGGCTGAGTCACTCCCTCTCATCAGACAGAAATGACTTTACACCCTGGAACATCAGAGCCCTGATCTCCACCTGTGTTTCCTTTCTCTTAAGCCTATTTTCTGCTTCCTACCTGCTTGTGCTGGTGGTTCTGCTCTCCCAGCAGGCTCCGAGCGCCGCTCCCAGTGTGACTGGCACGTTATTAACGGAGAGGTGGCTGGTGTCTCTCATTACGCTTCCACTGAGTGAAAGCACCTCAGAACTAATTTAGCTTTCACTCACAGGGGAAGACACAGTACTCCACCAAGAAGTTCGCTATTCTGCTGCCTTTAGCAATAAATTCCCCTTCTTTTTTTGTTTTAACATTAATAAGGTGAGAGAATAGAGTATTTCCAAAAGAAATTAAGAAATGCAGAAGATAGATGCAAGTGCAGAGTCTCCCTGTGAGTAACCACCAAGCCCAAGCCAGAGAGATAACACGAATACTGAAGCAGATGTACAGGGTGGAGAAGAGCTCCACAGGCAAACAAGCAGTAATAAAGCCTGTGCCTAGTGCACAGAGTTAAGCAGGTCTCTCAACCATTTAAACTTTCTTCCCTGTTTGTGAGAGTTCTCTGTGGCAACAAATGCAAAACTCCTGTGAAATTAAGGACTATGGAAATAATTTTGCTCCCCAGGCTGAGAAGGTCAAACAGATTCAGAAAGTACTTCATATCCATCACTGTAAGAATAGAAACCTAATTAGAGACCAGACTTTGTCATCTAAAAGAAATCAAATTCACTTAAAGCTATCATCTGAAACATATTTTTTAAAGACTTTCCCTTGACTGTTGATTCATTTACTTGCACTGCTCACAGGTTCACTCAAATGAACCACCTCTTGACTGCCAATCACACTGGATTCGTGAGGATCACTGTTTGTTGTACTTCCTCCCTTTCCTATTTCTGCTATGTCTCCTGTTTTTCTATTTTGGTGCTCTTTAAGACAGGATATTTTACATTTTGTATTCTTATAAGTAACTTTAACAATATGCATTATATGCTTACGATTTTGTGTTTTACTGATGGAGTAGCAGTACTACAGCGAACTACCAGAACCCCAAGATAACGGATTGTATTGCACCCATGGGATCAGGAGGTTACATGCAAAGATACCACAGAGTCTCCTCTACCATGGAATCAAAGCCATCAAGAAAGGGGATCGAGAAAGGCTTCTCTTGCCATGTGCATTTAAAGATTTTCCACTTATATGTCAATTAAACAGAGTAGTGGAAGTGTCAGTTAATCATTGCATAGATGGATTTGGATCAATATCAAGGACCAACACACGTGTGCCTTACATATAAGGAAAACCTTACTGATTTTAATGGGTATTTTCTTATTCCTTCATATTTGATTAAATTTAATGCCCAGGAAAGGGTAAAAAAGAATAATAATTACATTGGGCTGGAATGTTTTAAACTTACTATGCCACTGCTGCAGCAAAAGGGGTGAATGTTCCTTTAATGGACACGTATAGCATGAGGATAAAATTTAATGTGCTTTATCTTTCACTTTACCCTCATTTGAACAACTGCTAGACTAAGTTTGTAAGGCCAATATTTTGCGGTGATATTTTGGTTAGTGTTTATCTTAGGCTCATACACTCCCTACTTACTCTGCTAAACACTGAAGATAAAAATCAAACAGAATTAGATCACTATTCCTCAGGCTAGTGATAGATGCTGGGCAGGGCATCTGAGTTTAAAATTTTTTCTACCCCAAAATTATCTGCATCCAGAAAATTAATCAAACTTCCTAAAAAAAAAGAGAGAGATAAAAAGTTGGAGAGCAGTTACACAACCCAAATTTTTTTGCATATAAAACATTTTGTTGTAGCTTTTTGCTTTTTACTACCTATGAAAGTATCAATTCCTCTTTCTATTATGCAGTTTTTGCTGGAGAGCGTTACTACCAGACAAATGACTTTGGAGAATTGGACCATGTTATTTATCCGTGACATTAAAGTTCAAAATTTGATCCTAAATTACCCAGCTCTGGCTTGCCCAGCTCTGTGTCTGTAGATGTTTGTACAGACACATAAACAAACCCCAAACCATAGGTCTCGGAATTTGGAGCGCAAGCCATACCGAGATGTCTCGCTATCATTTCAAAAGGCTTCCCACTGTCAGGCAGAAATGCCCAGGTGGGAAGACTGCCGTGAAATATGTAGGCAATGCTGCTGACTGGTTTTCAGAAGATGAGGAGCATTTGAAAGCATCAAAGATTCCTGTGTGGATGTGTGTACATTAATCCCTGCCTCTACGATATCTAGACTTGAATACTGTAACACATTGTTTAATAGATTGCGAGTCTCATCTCCTCACAGACTGAACCCTATTCAGAAATGTCAGTGCTCCCACCAGGCTCCTGACTGATTTGAGGTATTCTAAACTTAACATAATGGTTGCTGAGAGATTACGTTGTTTGAAGGCTGAGATTGCATCTTGCTTTCAGATTGTTGTCTCCAGTCTTCCTATTGGCAGAACTAGTTCTAAATGTCCCTGAGACAGAAAACCTGTAATGAAGAAAGGGTAGGGCTTTGGTACAGTGCCTCACCTCTAAAGCTTCCTGAAAACGAAGTTAACTTATGTTTGCTTTAATAAGAAGTAATAATCTATCGTTAAAAATTCATATCCCCACCCTGCTGTCAACAGAAGAAAGATGCCGGAACAGTTGCTTTGTTTGTAGTGAAATACAGAGTAGGAAAGCTCAGATGTGACAGTGAAGAAAGACACAAAGCACCCACACTTCAGTAACAGCTTTTCAAAGCAGTAGTTAAGAGTTTTCATTAGTCTGTTCCACTTCATGGTTTCAGCTTCATTCTTCATTATGGCATTTCAACAAGTAGTATAAGGGTAAATATGTGTTTATCCACTTCACAGAGCCAGCTGCTCTCAGTTCCTGGGAGAAGACGTGGGTACACTGAGGAGAGGAGTGCACCGACAACAGCCACAGAAACCCTGAACTTTGCTTCACTGTGAATGATGAGCAGTTCCCTGTTCATATGGTGGGCTGCATACTTTTACCTTTATGAAATAAAAGGATGTCTGAAATAGTGGGTTCAAACCCCACCTAATGTGTAGAAATGAGGTCTGGAAAGCCAGCGCTTACACAGCGTATTCAGTGCTGTGCTAGTTCACCACACGGCCTCCCACAGCACTGAGGAGGCTCACGCTGAAGAAGTATATTTAATAGCTCAAAGAAACTAAAACCTGAAGTGCAATGTAATTTAAATATGCACCCCAAGTTAACTTTAGTTATTTTATAGCATTAATAACTGTTTTTTATGGGTTATGATAAGACTGAGCACCAACCTTTGCTGAAAAAAACCATCTCACTTCATGAGGGCCTGCAGGCCTCGCTGCTCTCCACCCACACAAAAGAAGGCAGGACAATGTGTAAACAGCTTGCAGCACCGGCCTGCACTGGTCTGGGCTCATCTGGAAGTTGCTAACAAACATACCCAGATTCTAGGTATATTTTCATATCTTCTTCAGGACTTGTAGAGCAGCACTCATAAAGATCAGTTACCGCTTTCTTTATTCGAGAATGACTTCTGGCTCTTCTTTAAATCCCTTCTGGCCCTTACATACAGTCAGCATAAGAATTTTCCACTGATAGGACTTGCCAAACCTTCCCTACATCTATTTCCATTTCTCTTCATTTTTCTTGCTCCTTTCATTTTTTTCCTCTGCATGCTGACTCCCTAGTTCCTCTTCTACTAAATTATGCTCTATTATTTCCACAGCCTGAAGAACTCACAGCTGAAGCATTATTTCTAACCTTATTTTGTATTCCTAGCACATCCTATAATCTGTTTTGAGTGTTATTTGCAGCCCAAGATGCTGACACAGCATCAATTTTGTTTTCATGGTTTGACTGGGTAAAAGTGTGCCTTACTATAGGCACTGGGTTAAAAACAGTCAGCTCCCTAACACCAACACAAACACATTTAGAATGAGCCTTATTTTTTCAGGTGTTATTGTTTCTAAGTGGCAGCTGGAAAGCCTCAGCCCATCTTGGAAAAAGAAGGGGAAAAATGATGAACTGAAATGGTATTTTTGTTGCATAATCTTTTTATTCTTTTCCCCATTTTAGTATGCCATTTTTCCCCAGAGAATAAGTATTCATACCTGACCCACATCAAAAGTAACCGTTCAGCATGAGAGGGTCCCCAAAAGCTTTGCTAACCTGGGCGGGGCGGGGTGGGGGGGATGTGTGTGGAAAACTTCTTCTTTCCTTTTCTCAGAAATTACTGGTACCTAAATTGAGTCATTTATATTACAGCTCCTTGTTATATGTGCTTAAATACCCAAGGTATTCCCCCACTTCTTTTTCCACTTTTCATGTGAAACTATGCTTTAGGAATACACATTAATCTAAAATCCCATATCCAAGCCTTTCTGAAGTTTTAGGGGAAGTCTGATATGTGAACCACAGTCCCATTTTATGAAAAGACCCTTTAACAGCCAAACCAACCCCTTTAGCATTTTTGAAGAAAGCCAGTAAAAACAGTGAAATACTAACTTCTGATAACCTATACTATCCATTTATTATGGAAGTCTAAGGAAGTTATTAAGAAAGCCTTAGTGAGTCAGTAATAAAAAATATTGCAAAATCAACATGCTTATTTATTTGATGTATAGACTGCATATATAAAGTCACTGCCAATCATGCAAATTCAATGCACTAGAAAGAGTCATGAAGAAAGCTCTCCTACTACAGCTTGTAAATAAGTGCCATGTAAATTGGCAGTAACAATTTAATTAAGAGAAAAGAAGCACAATTACAGAGGAGTCAAACACCTGAGTAACTATAGATAGGGTTTAACACTCAGCAATACAGGCTGTATCCAAAGATGTATCACTTTCAAAACAATTAACTAATAATGGTATTGGAAAGCCTCTGAAGAATGATATAACCGTGGGATGCACACTGTCACCACCTCAAAAAAAAGGTCTTTTTATCTCTTTGTTTCCTCTTTTTTCTCCGTTCTTTTTATCTCTCTGTTTTCTCTTTTTTCTCCCTTCTTTTTAAACCAGAGGGGAGTTACATGCATATTAAGAAAGACTCCAGTTAAGGTGTCTGGCTCCTTGACTTTCAGCCCGGCCTTGTGGCAGAGAGGTCACTAAACGACAAAGTGCCACGGGTCTCCTCAGAGCGGTTCAGCTGTTCTGCACCCGGGACAAACACGCTGCGCAACTCAGGACAAGTCACTCAGCAGGGCTGGCTGGGGAAAAGGCTGGTCAGTGAATTTCAAATCTAAAACACGCCACCTGTTCTTGTTCTGGCCATTAACTTGCTGTTTTAGGCACAAGCTTTGCATATTGAAGGTGCTCCCTTTTATCAGTTCCTGGATTCGTGGAGTTACATAATTTTCTCAAGAGGCAAAAAGGGAAGTGTCCCTATCGGTTCATCACCAAGAGCCATGTGCAAGGCTTTTGCTTCCTTTACTATTTAAGCTGAAGAATCTACTACAAAGAATTTCCTTAGCTGGAAATTCCCAGGTCTCAGCATGCATATGAATTCCATCTCAACCAAGAGCCTGGATGGACTCTGCTGTTCCCTTGCTCAGTGCAGAGCCTGCTGACCCCACCAGGCTTTAGCCCAACAGTCAACGGCAAAACAGGCTGCATATGGACACAGAGCTACCAGAACATGCTGGCTTTCAGACCTGCCAGAGAACAGACACCACCCACTTATACACTCAGTCTCCTGCAAACACCAGCCCCTGGCCAAGGGATTTGCATCCAAACAGTGCCTCAGCTCTGCGCTTACCTGCCAGGAGAGACACAGGCATCCCATCCTACAGGTGGGGGCCATTTCAAACCTGCAGCAGCCAACTTCAGCCTTCCCCACAACCACAAGGAGCTGCAGGGAGTCAGTCTGACCTTGTGACACTCGAGGGTCAATCCTGGCATTCAGTGAGCGCCGTTTGTGACTCCTCTTTACATAATGAGGGGCGGAGGAATAATCCAGAAAACTTGGGAAAACCAGTGTAAAATAGTCTTACCAAACTACATCTCTCACAGATATCAGGCTCCCAACTTCACACTGGAGAAGGGCTATGTTTCGGCAGAATAAGTAACAGTTATAATCCTGGCATCTTGGTTCAATACAAATATTTATTTATTTTCCTTTTTTTCATAGCAGAGTGGTGGTTTTTTTCAAACTTTTTCAATACTAACTTCTATTTAATGTCAGAAAGGATGGGTAGGCATAATCGGACCAACTAATACTCAGTTTGGAAATATTCCATTCAGTTCACCTAGACTGAATTCTCAATGATATGCCTAATTATCTTAGTCTTTTTTTTTTATGACCCATTTTAGATACGCTAGTTTCAGTGCTAGCAAAAATACCTACTGATGTTGATGGGCTTCTGCTATTTTTTCCCAATTTACATTAAACTACCCAGGAGGTCCTCTAATTCTTACCACAGCCAGGAAGCCCCAGTAACTGGACCAAACCAGGCTTTCTATAGCTTGACGCACCCTCCTTTTCATGTGGCTTTTGTTTTCTGTTGGCTCTGCCTTTTTCTCTGACTCACTGCTGGCTACACCGTCACACAATCCCACACACTCATTCTCTGCAGCTTCAGCTTCAATAATCAGCCCATTTCCATTTTATATACATGCTGTATCCACTTTTTACCTCAGCAAAATACTGATTTCTATCTGACCCTCCCATGCAGGATACCACACCTGCTCTGCAGCATGAGCCAGCTCCAGGTGCTAATTCCAACGCCCTAAAAAAACCACCCCTTGTGCATGATTGCTCTGTCACTTCATCCTTCTCTCTTCTTTGGATCCATTGTTTCATTCTCACTACAAAATTCGTATTTCAAAAGCAGTCTTTGCTCTCTCTCCTACTTCTGCTACAGAGACAATTTTTTCACCCTGAAGAACTAGAGCAATCATTTCTGTATCCCTCAAATTACACCCTCATCTTCTATGTATATTGTATTCTCTGTTGAACTAAAGTATCCAGTCTTTGGTACCCCTGTACCTACTATCCCTGTTCTGCTCAACTGTAGCTTCTTGCAAAAGCATCTGAAGACTTTCTCCTTTCCACTCTTTCTCAGGAACTTCATCACCTGGTCAGGGAGGCTGTAACCCCCTTCCTGTAATCCTCTGCCTTCCTGTACAGAGACAGATCCTGACTTGATAACACAGATATTTCCCAATTGCTTGAAGTACGCATTTCGGTAAAAGGAGGAGAAGGGAACTGGGGAGCTTCTGAAAAACTGCAGCTGAGATTTACTCTGTCTCTGTCTCTCTGCAGCTTCAGAGTTACACCCTTTGAAGTACCACTATTACTTCCCTGCCTCTGCTCAGGGTGCTGCACAATAAAAATACAGCTTTTGCCTGTCTTTGGGTGCTATTGAAATATATGTGTTAAACAGCACATTGCATAACACTGCCTAGTTAGGGTTTACTTCTTTTTGCCTTCCACCCAACCCCTGTATATCAAGCAAAGTATAGCATAATTTAGCAGAGATAGCTGAGAAAAAATTTAGGATTCTCTTTTTCACTTTGGGTAGTGCATTATGCACTGTTCATTTTATTCTACCTTATAGCTAATTTAGCTACTTACAGTATATGGTAGATATGAACATGATCAGAATTTTTTTTTTCGTTGTTTATCATCATATTTCACAGGAAGAAGACAAAACCAATACAAACAAACCCCTAATATTTATGTCAATGCAAGAATAGATCAATGGATCAAAGCCAAAACAGTCCCAAGAGCAAAGCAATAGTCTCTTTTTCTGTTAATGAACAGTCTGTTGTTGCAAATTCATGTAGGCTTTAATTTAATAAACACAAATGGATGAATGTGCTTACAGGATGTCATCCCCTTCAGGCTTGAAATCACTGACATGGAAGAATTGTCACACTTCAGTGAATTGAGTGCTACTCCCTACCCTTTCAAACCTCATTCACTGTGGCAACATAGACATGAAAAATTAAATTTAATTTTATAACTAATTCTTACGCCTTTTGCTGAGTTTGACTCTTTTGCATTGGAACGTGGATTTTAAAAGTTACGTTCTGTTTTAGCTGACTTGTAGATAAATTGGTTCGGTCTGACAAAAAAAATATTAAAAATTAAAAAACCCCTTAGCTTGATCACAGAGTTTTAAGAAATTTAAAAAACCAAAACCACTTGGAGTTCATTTGACCTCACATGGGTAGACTCAGAAAATGAGTCCATTAATGCCAATAACCTTCAGTCCCCACATAAAGTTTGGTGCTAGGTCACATGTATCTATTTACCATAAGCTCTGACTTTCACTTAGAGGCTGGAAGTTGGAATCTACAATGAGCATTACATAGGGCAGTGTTTTTAATCCACTCTACAAAACAAGCAACAAGCACTAAAATCTGCCTCCCACGCAGTAAAATCTGTATAAACCAGATTCTACTGCTACTCAAGGTGGCAAGGGTTAACAATGCTTTTGTAAACACTACTTTCCTTTGCTGAGCCGACTGACACTTTGCTCCAGCCCCAAACAACTAGCAAGGAGTACATTTTGGGGGAACAAATGCAATATAGAGATCAACTTAAAATAACCCATTAAGAAATCTTCCTAATCTGCTTTTCAGTTTGACAAATACCACCTCAGGCATGTCTCAAAGTTTCTGAGACAGACAGGATTTTTAGGTTTGTTTTGGGGAGGGTTGGTTTGTTCGTTTTTTTTCTTCCAAGAAACTATTTTCAAAATGCAATCAATTTTGTCCTTTGTTGGTTTCAAGGGTTATACCTGGCTATAAAAAACTTCATTCAAACATTGCTTCCTTTAATCTGCATGGAGAAGTTTATCCAAGTACTAATTCAGAAACAGATCTGTGACTTAGCAACGTTAGAACTAAGGCATTTGCATCTTGCTGCTGTCTAGAACTGATATGAGAATTAGTTATCAGAGATGGAAACAAATTTTTAAAAACCCAACAAACAAAACCAAACCAAAAGCTCCTAAAAGTCTACTTTGATGCTTCTAGCATGGAACTCTGCTCTACAGAATTCATAAGAAATGTACAATGTACATAATATCCAAATTTTGCTACTTCTAGAGTTGCAGGAAGGCAAAAGAAGCTGGAAGAGTGGAGGATACTGAACATTCCACAGAATATGCAGGCTACAACCTTCATACCACATCAGCTTCATTAATTTAAAAGCCATCTTCAACATTTTAATGGAGTGATTACCTGGCACGCCAACCACATCAGTCATGTCACCCAGTAGCAAAGTATATTTTAACTTAATTCATTATAAATGTCTTGCTTCAAAGTGAGAAATGGGGATCAAAAGCTCACCTGATGGGATATATAAAATTCAAAAATGTCAGGACCCATTTCTTGTGAAGAAAACAGCTTCATGCTTGTCTTCAGCCCTTATGAGACACAAATGGCAAACTTTGCTACGTACCACAAAGGGTGGAAATAAAAAAGTACCACAGAACGGTCATTTTAAAAACAAGCTAAAAATCCCAAGGTGGCTAATGATGAAACCTATTGATTAAGTTAATCCCCAAGACGTTCAGAAGACTGAAGAGGGTAATTCATGTGAGGGAAAGTGATAGAAAATTCTAAAATGGACAAAACACAACCTCAGCTACCCTTGGAATATCCACGCACATTCCCTAAAGAAGGTGGAGTCACTCTAAGTACATCATTAACTCGTTAACAAGCTTATTCTACCTATTAAACTCATCAAATCCTCAATACCATCTGAGATCAGCCTATCTATAGCCTTGCATGAGAGATAAGAATAGGCTCAATTCACAACGTTCACAGCACGCCCCTGCCTGAACACCTCGATAGCACAGAAGCCTGTACAAGTACCGGCTGAGCCACGGGAGAAACAGCTGCAGCCACACCGACAGCCTGTTTGTGATCAGCACGTTTGCGGGTCATGCTGAAGAAAATACACAACTTCTGGTTGTTCAGTTGGGCCAGGCAGGGCTGGTTGATGGATCTCTGCATCAAACTCCACCACACAGTTTAAACATGCCAGGTCTCAAGTAAATCATTTATTTCACTTGAGCCGGCCAAGCAAGGAGTGATTTTCCTGCTTCTTGTCATCCTGAAAACACATCTCCTCACTCCTCTGTTACCAGTGCAGACCACCACGGGTTTGGGGTACAGACAGACCCAGGACAGTCACAGACACAAATATCAATTGCTTCGGGATGGCTAAAGGTGCCGTGTTGTCACAGCTGGCAATCCTGTAACATACACAGAAATGACCCCACGTTTGCATTAACGAAAAAAAGGTTGGATTCTTTCCACATGAATGCTGAGCTGTATCTTCAGATGAAGGTGACAATGAAAAAAAAAACGCCACAGCCACATTATGGAACTCCATGCTGCCCGTCTCTGCATCCCTCAAATTTGACCAGGTTTGGAGCTGGAGAACAAAAGAAGGCCATCTCTGTGTGAATCACAGAAGCTGCTACTGGAAATCTGATTATAATGCTCATGCTTTTAAGTTTTCTACTTTTGGCTGCACATCCAGTTGCACTTTAGCATCCAAATAATTAGGGGCTTATCCTAATCGAAGCAGTATTTTCAGAATTTCTAACCTGTCCTGCAACTTCTGATGCCCCCCTGGTGCTCTAAGCAGCCTCATCCCCAGGTGAAATGAACAGCACAAAAGGATACTTTGCAGCTTGCAACATCAAGGCCCCATCAGGTCACCTGCTGCTTGCTAAGGCAGAATGACAGCTCATGTTTTCTGTATTTTTTGAATCATTAATTGTTTCTGCTAAGTGAGCCAGCTCCAACTAAAGAGACACCAGGACATAAGTAGCCTGTATCTACTCACTGGGATGTTAAAGAATGAAGTATCAGTTCTATTCTGAACCTTGCTTAGTGACGGTAGCTGGTGAGTCAGGGGTCTGGCCTGACAATCTTGATTGGAAATTGCCTCTGCACAAAGTGCTACATCTGAATGATTACATGAAAGGCATTGGCTCGAGCGAATTGGGATTTCCTGCTAGGATGTCATTTTGTGGAAAGAGCTCATAAGTGACTCAAGTTAGAACTCTCACACAAATTCCCTAAGCCACCTTTCACTACAAAACTGAACTGACCTGGTCTGGTTTTGCGCCATTCTGTACCTAACACAATTTTGTGCATGTGAATTAAATAACTCTTAAAAGTGTTAGGTAATGAATGTGTGAGGAATATTGGTGATGGACAGATGTCAGCAACAATATTTCTGGATTTCACTTAGCAAATTTTTACAGAAAATATTAAAGCAGGATACACAATAAGAATGCCAATCTAGTACCAGAATTTTCACATTCAGTTCTTAGATACACAAATAATTCTACCACTGAGATGTAAACTCACACCCAAATTTGGTTCTGCAAATGCTGTCAAGTGCTGTTGCTTTCCCCATCTCTAATTTCAATAAATACTTGACTAGGGGGAGGGGAGCTGCATTACAATGAGTAAAGTCTTCAGTTTTGCTCTCCCTGCTTCATGTATTTCTCGCTGTATGACTGCTGGAAATACTTAAATCCAGACAAAATGCAGGAAGTGCCCACTCCATGGCAATGGGTTTGGAGAACTCCAAGGCACAGGCACACGTGTCACTTTGAGGATTTTTTGCACACATGGCCCTTTTTAGGTCCATCGGACTGCGTCCACCTGGAGTGATTTGCTGTGAGCATTCCCATGAGACCACAGAGCTGCTCCTGGCTGCTCATGGCAGCTGACACTGTGCACGAGCAAGGAGCGGGAGCAAAGCACGCAGGCCATGTTTATCAGGTGCCCCTGCGAACAGCGCTGGAAATGAAACGTAGCTGGCTGAACCCTGGCTAGCACAAACTTCATGGTCTCTCATGAACTTCCTGTGACCCTCTAAGGAGCACTGAGCTATTGAAACACAGACCTACTTACCTTTCCTATAGCTGCTGCTCTTTTCTTTGAAGCAGTTTTTCCTGTAAACTGAAGTGGTTTTTTATTTAGACCGACTCAAAATTGTTGATGGTGCCTAATATTTAGGTTAACTATACCTCTAAAAAGGCAGTTTTCACATTTTACTACAAACCATTGCTCTGAAACATAGAAGTCGTAATGTTCTAGATAGGCAAAGAAAGTTACTGTGGAATTAAGAGTTTTTTCTAGGGATACCTATGGAGATTGACATAATCCTTTCTTATACCAGCCACAGACCTTATTTTCAAAGTTTTTTTGAATATTAGCAAATACTAACTACTCACTGAATGCCTATAAAAACATGCCATTATTCACATTTACCCATGCACATCCATGTGGGCCACAATCCTGCCTGTACAAATCACTTCCATTTAGAGCAATTAAGCTGAACGAGGCTGAACTAAACAACTTTGGAATTTAAGGTTTAAGGCTTTGGAAGAACAAGCAAAACAAAACCTCAGCCTGCAATCCAGTCACTGTGCGGCCACATGCTGTTGGCTATTTCACTGTTGGAACAGACTGCTGCTTCTAGGAGGGGAATACTGAGTGCGGTAACTCCAAGTTAAAGTGGCACGGCCGAAATGCAGATCGGCTCAACAGTGCCATTCATTTCACTGCTCAGGCTCCGTCCTCTGCTCAGCAGGGCTTCCAACATTCCAACGGCACGGAGGCAGCAGGCGGCAGCTCGTGCACTAAACCCAGCTGCTCTGGAGCTCCGAGCCATCCTTCCCCCTGGGATGTGCCTCTCCCCACCGGCAGCACCCTGCCAAGTGCACCAGGGAGAAGTCCCACCCTGCCACGGCTCGCTCAGCTGAGCTCCAGAGGCACGGGGAGCTTGGCTCGGGGTCAGGGCGCAGTTACGCAACCGCGGGGCCGGAGCCTCCGCAGCGGGGAGGAGAGAGCGCAGCGGCAACAACCAGGCAGGAACCCACATCTCGGAGTGTCCCAGTGTTACACAAACAGACTTTCTCATCTTCTAACGGACTGCAGGTTTTATAGAAGTTGGTTTCTTTACTTTTTTTAAAATTATTTTTCCCGGTGTAGAACATTGCATAGCTTGAATCTCAGCAATCAGGGAGAGCAGTGATCACAGAGTATCTCAGCCACTTGTATCCGCACTTCAGGCTGTAGTCCAGAGATAAATGACACTGAGCACTAACTACTGCCTGCACTCCTCAAGTAAACTTAACGAGCAGGCACGGAGGAATTAAAGGACTGCGCAGGACCAAGACACAGACATTTCTATCACTGCTGGAAACCCCGAGTGATACAAAGTAAAAGTCTCTCATCTAGAGTCTCCAACGCGAGCGAATAAATGAAATTAAATGACAGATTTCTATCAGGATGGTAGTTTGGGGTGGAGTTTTTTTGCTACAGTATAAAAAGGAAGGATAGAAGCACACAACAGATGATCCAACATTACTCAGCCGACCCTTCCAAACACAATTTTGTTCAGACAGACCCTCAGATTCTGTTACAGGACAAAGTTGATTCCCGAGCAAATACAAGTGAACTGCTGCAAGCAGGATCCTATTAATTTATTTCCAGTTTGAGATGTGGCCCTAAGAATCCTTGGCAACAAAACAGCTTGAAAGCAACAAAAATTACAATTAAAGAAATCCTCACTCTTCTGAAAACTATCTGGGGTGGTAGGGATTTTGGTACTGCTACCTAAATGTTGGATTTAAGATAAGCAGTTTATTTTGTACCACTGATATTTTGCAGTGCAACAAAATTACACCTCCAATAATCTGTGTTGCCATTCAAGTAACTCTAAGTAAACGGTGAACAACGGGAAGGAAGACCAGCACTTCAGAAATGTGGCGTCTCATTCTGTTTCTCTGCTGGGCCTGATTTAGACTTCACAAAGTAACATCAAGATTTTAGATTCTTCTGTTGAATCAAAAAGAGGAAGTCTGAGATTATTTCTCTAGAGATTGGAGCTTTATAAACAGCTTTGCCAAACACTGACAACAGCTTGGTCCTCTGTACTCATTTTTATAATACTAGAAGCTACAAAAATAAATACAAGTTCACATCAGAGCAAAATTATTCCATCTTTTTAATTCACCAAAGGTATGGATAGTGTTAGGTGACTAAATTAAAAAAAACCCAAAACATACTAATTTAATTAGAGGAGAGAGATTTTTTTAGGAGAGATATTTTTTTTTTCCCCCTGACAATTAGGTGGTGGTCAAAATCTCAAGTATCATGATTTTATTTTAAAATTATTTTAGCTCCAACAGAGGTTTATGGGATTTGCAGCTACATAATAATTTTAAGTGCTGGTGTTGGCTGTGGCCTTTGTTTGCTCTGGTTTTTTGTTACATCTAATTCTAAATAGAGAGAAGTATGGAAAATCCAAAAGAGACTATTCTTAACAGAGAATTCTAGCCCAAAAAATGATGAGCTTCTGTAATTTTAGATATCTTTTCAAAATTCCAAACTGAGGCCCTAGTAACTCATAATCTGTGCCAGTGGAAAGGCCGGACAGTTGTACAAAAAGGAATATGTAAAAACCAGTGTACCTGGAAATTTGGCCTAGGACATTACAGTAATAAAAGGCAGCAAATAGAGGTTACTACAGAGGAAGGGATCTAATTTTTATTTCCTCACAAAGGAAAATTAGAAAGGAAACACTGAAAACAAAACGAGTCGTACAGTAGCTTAAAGGATATACATTTGATCTCGTAGGTTAAAGGACAAAACCAGTTCTGAACAGCTGGATGTCTTCCTACGTGCACTGAAGCCCCTGCACAGGACAGAATGAATCATAAAGAAAATTTATTTAAAAAATAAAATAGAAGAATATAAAGAAAATAGTATTAAGTAAAACACAACTCCTCAAAGAACTGAGTAGCTCTCAATAAGGTAAAAAATGGAATGGAGGAACTGGATAGGATCCAGCATATAGATCACTTCAGGTCAGCAAGGAATTGCTTCTAATCTGGCAAATTACTTCGTTCCTGGTTAGGACAGTGATTAATACTGCTCTTGCTACATTTCTGTATATCTGTAAGCGCAGAGGAATTTTACAGAGCATACCAGAAATTCCAAACCAGGAGTAACCTGGTTGACTCCGGCTGCATCACGGAAGAAGCTACCAGCAATGTGCAGCTCTCTAAGGATTTAATAGATGTATAACACTAAATTGTGACATTTGAAGAGGAGAGAGCAACGGCATGGGTTTTGAAACTACACAATCCATCTTCTTGAGTATTTCAACTCTGTCAAAAACTGGAAGGGAATTTATAGTGTTTCTTTCAAATAATAAATACTTTAAATAAGTGAATGGAGTGGAGATTTGGATTTTATCTGAAAATCACTAAGGGATAAGGAAGGCAAAGCAGTGCATACAAATACCAAGACAACCTTATATCATCCCATTTCTCACACACACCCCTAAAAGTAATGGGCATGTGGAGAAAGTCCTCCCAAGTCCTCCTATTGTGAAGTTTCTGTATAACATTCAGAGGATTCCTTGGTCACCTTCACAGATCCTTTGAGACTGAGCCAAAAAGCTTCAATTCTTCAATTAGGCCTGGAAGTTCCAGTCAGTGTCAAGCAAATTATGTAGTTAATAAGGGATATCAATTTGTGCATCCATATAAGTACTGACCACCCTCTGCTCGTTTTTAATAGTTTTGAGAACAGCCGCTGAGGTCCTGCTGTCTGCTCCTAATATTTAGTCTCTGCTGCGCGCGTTGTTCAGAAATATTCAGAAGCAGTAAAGTAGGCCTCTCACCGACTATTACGTAACACAAAAGCACGAGGGGCTCTTCGTAAGAACACTCAGAGCCCACCCACCACCTCACCTGCTCAAGACAACCCCAGGGAGAACGGGGCATTACATTTTGCAAGCCCCGTGACAACAATGTGCAATATGAAGGTGCTGAGAAGTGAACAGTACCACCAATTCGGAGGAACATTTGGACGTCAGACCAGCACAAGACAAAAAAACCTAACAACTGAAAAACAAAAGGCCTGCTCATTTAAGGCTAAGTACCGGAGCATAAACATATATGTACTGTCAAAGCAAAGGAAGTAAAAATAAGCAGATGAAATGCACAAAATGGATCACCTGCATTACAGAGAAACATCAGATTTGTGAAAATACTTTTATCAGAGTACCGCAAGGATGAAGCCCTTAAGTAAAAATATGTCAGACTCCCAGGCTTACCAAGAGAAGTTATTTAAGAGGGAGGTTGCCAGGAAGTAAAACTGAGGTTGCTCAGCAGCATTTTAGGGCTCACGAGGAGGCAGAAAAGCATTCTTGGAGCTCTCACTGCCCAGCAACATCCACTGCATAATCCAGCCCCCAGTGCCAGCTGCTCTTTTTAGAAAACTGTTCAACAGTGTTTCCTCTCAGGTGATCTGTTCTGCCTCCAGAGTCCTTTAGACCTGAGTGCCACAGAGACACCTGACATTCTGGGTGTTGGCTTGCAGGTTTGTTTAAACATGACTTAGAGCTTCCTATCTCTGCAAATAAACACCACAGCCCAAAGTCTCCAATTATACATTAAGAAACGTTGTGCTCCAAAAACCAGAAATTGTTGTGGGTTTCACTGGCTAAAACCATTAGATTCACATCTTGCCTAGGCAGTAATACTGAGGAAATTGTTCCAAACTCGCCTATCACAGCATCAAAAGTAGAGGCCTCTTTGGTTGCATCCAACACAGCTTTTCATGGCAATATTACAATGCATTTGACTCTCTTCATAAATGTATCCAGCATAAACAGAGTACTAGGGATATCAAAATAGGCTCCATATTCAGATAGCAGATGAAGTGAGCCAATACTTACAGGATATATTTAGTATATAGAAAAAAAGATATCTTTGTTAGTGCTTTTTTGTTCTAATTAGAGAAAATTGTGATGTATATACCAGTGCTGCAACGCAATCTTCCAAAAGAACTAAGTAAATGTATGAAAATACTTCTACTGAAATAACTTATGCTGAATTAAATGTTTTGCTGCTTTATTTGATTTGGCTTACTGATCATTTAACTGTCACCGAATTCTGAACTTAAGAAGTGGCAATGTTTAATGACAATAAGACACTGTAGATCATGTGTTAATGCTGATTAATGCACTTCCCAAGCATGCTGGAAGCATTTGGCTTGCCTTGTACCTTACACTGTGCACCCAAGGCATGCATTCATCAGCACTACTGCTCTGTCTGTCATGTCTTATTGCTGAAGTAGTGCACCATTCCCAGTATGTTTGCTTTGAGCCTGCCTCAGTCAATTTACATTACACTGCCCACCCAAACCCACATTTCTGAGGTTCACCCAGCTCTTGATGATCAGGGGCCTGTATGTTTAATAACGTTTTGCTCTGCCAGTCTAATTAACTCCAGCACTGTATCTGCAGTCAGATAAAATGCTCATTTCACACCACATTAATTTTTATCAGCTGAACATTAAGCAACACAAAGCTATCTATGCTTGGTTTAATTTACATACTGACAGAGCTACAAAGAATTACTGCAGTGACTGCAAAGCAAATAAGTAGAACTGGCATCAAACATGGCTCCTTCAAAATGAAATATTGATTTGCAAGGCTGGCATCCCAAAGCGGAAAAGAGGAAAAGAAAGAGAATGAGAAATTACTTTCCCCTGTCAGCACTAGAAAGAAAAATACACAGTTTGTAACCTGTATTTCCTTAAATGTTATAGCTTGAGAGGGGTATTAAAATTAAATCTTATTCTTCAATTGGCCAAGAAAAGTTAGAGGTGGTGGTAACATTTCTCATGGCTTAGAAAGAAAAGAAAAAAGGGGTCAGGAAGGTGGGGAGGGACACAACGACTGTGTTAGAGAACACAAAAGATTTTCCTGCTCTTTTCGCTGGCTAAATTTAGCTGAGCAGTCCTCTTTTTGTGGACTATGGCCATAAGTCAAATTTGAAGGTAGAACATATGAAAGACCCTGGAATTCTAATATACGAATAAGAACACAGAAGAAAAGTTCTGGGAGCCTGACATTTTATTCCAAGTCTAGCAGTGACCCTTCAGTGCTGTTTAAAAGCATCAGTGACCCCACAGTACCCAGAATAAAAAGTGTTCGTATGAGTTAATCTGAACACATAAAAGCTGGCCACGTACATCAATTGTTGCCAGCTTTTCCAGAATGTTGCACCACAGCAGTGAGGTGAAGACCTTAGCTCCAAAAATAAAGTATCCTGTCTCAGCTCAACCAGCCAAAGTCAAATCTTGACTAAAGCTAATTATGAATTCCATATCATTTAAGTGTTACAGAATACATCCTCCCTTAGGCTTTATCTAGTCTTCTGTTTGAGGTTAAAAAAAATAGGCAAGTTCAACTGGGCTGCATTGCAAAAATCTCACAGACATTTAATAAATGAGCAAAATTAATAGAGTAGCACTCTGCCACTTCTGCCTGTAGGTTAACGTCATCTTTTAAATCTTGCAGTTAGTATGTGCCACTGAGTGATCCTCTATTGCTTTTTTTCCCATTCCTCGGCCACTCTAAACATTAAGGAATGATGCTTCAGTACCAGGAATGTTTCCACTCCCAAAAGTGCACGAGGTCATCGGGACAAGCAGCTCCCTCGTAAGCAGGCAAGGAAGACAACTCATTGATCCTAGAGGAGGACTGAATAGCTAATGTTCAATGTTCCTTTCCTGAGGAAAAATGCAGTGGAAAGGATTTCGTAAAACTTCAAGAGCTTTCTTGAGCTTTGTTTTGTTTGCTGGAGAACCATGATTTGGGCCCTGTTCAGCTCCATGGTCCTGGAAGAAACCGCCCCTTGGCACTGATACAGTTAAAAGCCTGTGTGACATTTGAAATTCTCCCTGTCTCTATGGCTTCCTGTGCTTTCCTGCCCCTGCCTCTAAGTGAGCAGAAGAGTAGATCTACATTGGACTGGGAAATCACGGAATTGTTCCCTCAGGAAATTGGCTACTGCTGTGAAATTTTCCTTTGCTGTCGAAGTCACCTTTATGAGGAGTTCTTTTCTCTTTAAAGAGCCAATACAGTTAATAACCTCCTACCTAGAAGCACTAATATTCAGCTTGACTGGTAAGTGAAAAATAATTTCAAAACAGGACATGGTATTACAGCTATTTCTATTGACTGCAGTGCAGTTTATTATTGTATTCCAGCTATTTTGGGAAACAAGTCAACTTAAAATGTCATATTAATTATTTACAAAATACTGACACAAATGAAATGAAGATTTGACAGAAATAACAGTTCAGTGCCTCACTCTGCCTTCTTAATGAACATAACAGGGAACTGCTGAATAATTTTCTGCTTATACTACCACAATCTTTCCTTCTCCTTCCCCTGCAAAATAGACCTCAAAAAAACCCTCAGGCTCAGACATCTCTGAATCTTGGACAGGTCAAACAGCATAATCAAATCTAGATTCCATCTACAGCTAATGCTGGGGAACTGTTTGGTTTATCTTTATACAACATTCCTTCAACATATGTTACAGTCAGTGTCTCAGGGCACACTCACTTTATTTTCAGCTGTGCTTTGAAATATGAGAAGCAAAATAGCCCCAAAATACCATTCTAACTAAAATCAGTCATTGTTTTGGAGTAACTACAATACAAAGAGCATTGACCCTTTCTGACTTCCTTGTCGGAGTAGGAGCTGGCAGTTTTCTAAAACATTAAGTCAGTCGGAGCCCAAAGGATAACATGACTTCTAATTCAAGGTAACTGGAATAAAGAAAAGAGAAGAGAGGCTGATTAATTAGAACTGTATAGTGAACTAATTTGCATCCCTATTCTCACTGGTTTTCTAAAAAGAGAATCAACGTGTGTTTGTGCCTCACATCATCTGGCTCTTACCCGTATTAAAAATGACAGGTTTTGCAAGTGAAAAAAAAAGAATTTCCTATAAAAAGGTATATTTCCTATTGGGACACAGATGATTTTTACTGAAGTAAAATTTCCTTCATCACTAGTGAGTTTGGGATAAGAAGCATGGAAATTTGTTCTTGGATTTCTTCCAAGAACTATCAGGACTTCCAGCACTGCTGTTACAAAAAATTTGAGAGGTTAATCTAAATTATTTCATGCATCCTGCCACCACATCATCTGTCATGTCACCACTTCTGCCCAGCAGACAGAGCAGTGTAACCCTTCCTCGCAACCAAAGCCTCACCTTGTGCCTGAGATGGGCACCTGGCAGCACAGAAATGATGCAATCCTGCACTTCCCACCACTCCCCCTCTCTTTTCCAGCCACAAAATGGATATCCGTAACAACTCTCCCTAAAGAGCAGCAGGGCAAATAAGGGGATAGACCAAGGAATCTTTGCCTTATTTCTATCTTTCTAGCACAAGAAGATGTAGAAAACATTGAGTCATCACCCTGAATTTTCCACTCAGGACCGCTGACCGAAATGACAGGGCTCCCAGCCGCACAGTAACACCACGGACTGTGTTGGAGGAGATCCCTCTCAATCCATCCACGTTTCTGTTTCGAATCAGGTTTTTACAGCAGTGAATTTTACTAGTAATCCCAGCTGCTTTACTGAAGTATTTTTGAGGTCCAAAGATCCTCATAAATTTCCCTTAGTGTTTAAGGCTACTTTAACTCATTTGAACTGAAGTGGCTCTGATACTTGGAAATAAATCTCACTTTATGACTTGGAAAGACCTGGGCAAATATTAGCCAGTTAAGTCCCCTGTGACTTCCTGCCTCAAAAAGTGATAAGAGACCTTGCCAGGGCTATCAACCTGAACTTTAGCTCTGCTTCACATCTGTCTGAAATGCAGAGGTGGGAAGAGTGGCCTTACGGTCCACTGTCTCTGCAACAATTAACTACTCAAAACTTTTTTTTTTCTCCTTTTTAAAATTTCACTTTCCAAAAGGCTGTTTTTCAAACTAAGACAAGATGTGCCATGAACTGTTGGCTTACACCCTAGGCACACTGCCTAAAGCATTCCCCCATTCTGTACACTGCTAGGTCTTTTTCTGTAACACTACTTTCTGCCTTTCTTACAAGGGGGGAACCTAATTTATCTCTCTGTACGTATCTAATGCTAAAATGAAAAGATTCCTTTTCACCACCCCATTCCATCCAACTTTCTTTCCCTGGACTCTGCTTTTGCCAGCACTTTGTGTAGGCTCTGTCTTTAGTAACTGAAATCAGTAGTTTATTGCTATGCAGGCTTCAGGAGTGAAACATCACTGGCTGAGAGGGAGCAAGTATTGGTCTTGACAGTTTGGATGCTGCTTCCTTTCTCAAAGATGACTTTTTTGACAGCACCAAAAAGCTTTGTCTGTTTTCAAACTCTAAGATATGACAGGGATTCAGAAGGCAGGATAAGGCAGACCACGCCAGGTCAGTGTTTTTTGTCTACACAAGCTTATGGTCTCTTTGAATTTATAAACTAGTAGAGGAAAAGATGCTGGGGAAAAGGAGGGGGAAGATTATCTCAAGTGCTTGCAAAAGGTCTGCTTTGCTCAGCCAAACCCTGATGTATTCAAGAGGAATCACACAGCCTTTGTTAAGCTATACATCCCGTGCTTAATTGAGAAATGATTCTTAATAAGTCCTGGAGAGCCACAGGTCTTTCTATCTCTCAAATGGGAAACAATCATATCTCACGGCAACTCATTACGTATTCTTTTTGTACCATGAGTTGTTTTAAAACCGTGAAATTAGTTCTGGCAGAGTGTACAGAGAAACACCCATGAGATGAGACTGAACGAGTTATGTAAGGTTTCCACACATTCCTCATGAATGTTAACTCTTCATGGCTAGAAGTCAGCTTTTTTGATGAAGAAATATTCATGTAGTACATAAAGGAAACAGTTTTTTCTTCTCTCCCTGACATTCTGTCTACCCAAAATCTCCATAATTATGTTTGGCACAGAAACTTCCTTTCTCCATTGTTTCTTTGACACTTAGTTACCATGAAATATAATTTATAAACTGATTTACAATATCTATAAATTAGTTGAGCTGGAGCTGCCTGTGGTGCCAAGTAAATTGACCCTTCTGTGTGCTATACTGCAAACTTTCAAAATGCATCAGAATCATTAATTTATATAATGTCATATAGGAGCCCAAGTGCCAGAACACAGTATCAACGTGCTGATTTGCCCAGCGGGTTGGACTCTAACCTGGCTACCTTGGACCCTCCAGCAAAGGTCACGAGTCTTTTCAAAGACTACTGCCACTCTACTAGTGAGCTTTTAGCCTCCCTAGGAAGAATATTACCCTTGGAATGCTAGCAGGACATTTTTTGGTAGATGCCAGTTAGTGAACTGAAAGCCCTTAAAGATGGAATTCTTCCTTGTCCTGCTCAGCCTGGAGAGCTACAACAGCGGGGGTCAGGTTAATGGCACAGCTCAACAAATGCACACTTAGAGCTTGGGAGAGATTCCTTGGGCTCTCCTGCAAGTGGGACAGAGGGTCAGGAAACTAAGACAGAACTCAAGTTCAGCTTTGAGAGCTATGAATGAGGGCAGGAAGGAGCTGCAGCTCAAGGAACAGTTAAGATGGGATCATTTGTCACTCTCTGCTTAAAGTGCTCTGCTGACCAAACCAACAAGGCTGCCTGAGATACACAGTCTGCAGAGAGAACGAGGGAAAAATCCATGAAACTGAGTGTCAGGACACAGCAGGGTCTGCATAAAAGCACGTATTTCAAATTCAACCTTGAATTGCAGGTATACTCATAATTGCTCAATATGAGAAAAGAAATCACAGGAAACTTGCAGTGAAAGCTTTAATTTGTTAAATTAATGTTGAAAAGATTCTGTGTAAAGTCCTCACTGCTTGCTAAGCCTTTATGAGTGCAAGCTAATAAATGAACTGCCTTTGCAGACCTGCTGAAGAACAGGCTATTTAAAAATGCTTATCCTTTTACTTTTAGCATTTTAACAAGAAATACAAAATCTTTGATAAAAACACAGCAGAATTTAAAAAAACCCAACAAAACAAATGAACCAAACAGAAACCCCCACCACAACAGAAGCACTCCAGCAGCTAGATTCAGTAGCTTAGATAAACAGAAGTAAAAAATTTTCAATATATAGCAGAAGGTGACCATTCCTTTTGAAAATAAAAATACATTTTAAAAATCTACATGTTACATACATTTTAACTTATAAAATTTCCTAAGTTTCTAGGATAGAAATGGCTTCATTTAAGGCCATGTCATGCTAATGAAAGAAAAACAGTAAATTTGCATTTTAATTCTAACAATCTTCTGTTGACACACTCTGTTACATACATAATGAACAACAGAAGTCAGACACTTCCCGTTAACTGATGGGGATTGGAGTTCTGAATGTTATACAAAATAGCAAGAAGAAAAAAGTTTCATTGGCTTGTTCTAAAACTCAATTAGGCCATTAAAAGAGGAAACCACTGAAGTTGCTTAAACATTTCTCAAAGTAAATGGTACTCTGGAGTTCAGCAAAACTGTAGGGCTGTTTCCAAACATCTTACTTTCCTCTCTTTAAACGTTCTGGAAAATTGCTCTGAATATGATGCCAAAATGTAAAACTGAAAAACACAAAGGACGTTAGGACTGTCTGAATTACAGATGTCTCATAATAGCATAAAGATGTGAGGCAGGTTGACCTCAAATGTCCCTATTCTCAACCTGTTGGAAGGTCTTTTTTTCTCATGGTTTACTTCTATATTTAGGTTGACTAGAAATGATAACCATGCACAGAAATCTTACTAAAAGAGTCTAAAATTGCTCCTTCATGCAACGGAGCCCACTGCATGTGTTAGAAATAGGTGAGATTCCTAAAATCCTTACCAACTTTCGTTTACAAGGTACAGTTGAGCAACAGACACATCCAAATCAATATCCTCAGTGGAACAGGAGAGCTTGTGGCAACAGTCAGCATCCTCCCCCAGCCATTAAAATTTAAAGAACCATTCAGTGGCAGCTGATTAAAAAAAAAAAAACAAACAAAAAACCTCAAACAAGAAACGCTTCTACTGATAAAAAAGGGAAGAGACAGGAAATCTTTCAGGATGTCCTTCCTTGTTTACTACTGCAGACATTGTCATATGAGATGGCACAAGGAGTGAAGACAGATAAAGACTTCCAGTGGTGTAACTCAGCTTTAAAGTTACAAAAGAAAAGAAACAGCCCATTGCTCTTGGATTACTGCATGCTACCTTTATAAAATTCCTGTTATTCCACTGCCTGTTGCCCTTAACAATGTTTGGTTAATTTTTACTTTTATAAAAGGATTATCACTGAGGTTTGGAGAAAACCAAGGCAGCTGGTCGCCACTGTTTTTACTGCAGCCAAAATAAAAAAATACATAATTTAATTATTTTCCACTTCTTTACTCATTCCAGAGGAGGCCAACACAACTGACTTCTGGATGCAGTCGTGGGCATGGCTGGAAAGCACTTTTTTGCTCCAACCCATATCTGATGTTTTAAAGGTAGCTCTGACTTGATGCTTCAAAAAACCTTTCTGTGTGCCAACTAAACTATGCAAGGACAAACTCAACCTCTGTTCCCAAACCTCTAGGAGGGGAAAGGAATCTCCATACCACTATAACCTGCTGCACTTCAGTATGGTATTTTTGATAATTTGGTACTTCTTTCCAACAGACAGTGAACTGGGGCTGCAGCTCTGAAGGCACAGTAGGCACAGCAATGCACGGCACACACAGCGGTGTCTCACACTGAACAAGGACAGCGGTGATAGAGCCCTCTTCAAATCTGCTCTGAGTCACTGGGAATGTGCTTTGGAACATCCCTGGGTCCATTTGTTCTCAGTAAAGCTTAGCCACAGGATGCCTTGCACTCTCCTTTTCACAGCACCAAACCTGCCTGAGTCCAAAAAGCATTTGGACAATGCTCTCAGGCACACAGTATGGTCTTGGAGTCAGGATTTGGACTCACTGATCCTTGTGGGCTGCTTACAATTCAATATATTCTATGATTCTTCATAGCTGCTTTCACTTGGATAAAACCAAGATGAGATGAAGAGTCAAATCTTCCAAGAGGTGAGGTTTAAACTAATCTCTCATTGCAAAAAGTACTATAAATTACCAGCAATCCCCTTCTCCCACCATTTGAGCTTCTCTGAGTTCTCATCTGTATGTGCATTTCGGGGATAGGTGGGACAGGAAGAGAGCACTTGCAGTCATGCGAATACTTTTGGCAGAAGACCAAAGAAAAACTTTGGAAACCAAGACACAGCTTGAATTTCCAAACTGTGGAAACCAAGACACAGCTTGAATTGTGATGTCAGCCAAATTATGATTACTTCAACATAATCTACAGCCTAACATGCAGGTCCAGCTCATGAGATTCAGACATGACTCATCCTAATATAGCTAAACTCTACCTCCAGCAGCCAAGGGAAGACCCTCAATCACATGAATTACTTCATTGTTCAGAGTTAAGTTGACAACAACTCAAAGATACCTCACTCCCAACGTAGGCAACAGGATCTTCAGTTGTAACTGACCAGCTATTTGTTAGCCCAATCCAAGATCCAGTACTGCAGCTTATAGAAGTAAATGCAGACCCTCCCATGTTAAAACAATCATACCAAAACAAAGCCCAAAACTGTGTAACAACAAAGTAGAAGAATAAGTGACTCAGGTAGTAGAAGACAAAAACATTCTATATTCCATATGATTTCCACCTTTTTACGGCAGAAGACCTTAATAAACCATAGCACCTTTTAACGAGAGTGGAAAGCACCATAATTCATTTACCTTCACTTGCACAAGTATTTCAACTATGACTTTATGGCTCATCTCTAAAGAGCCTGGAGTACAGCCAAAGCATCTTTAATATGCATTTTGGTTGAATGAAATACGGCTTGGAATACTTTCATTTTTCTCAGACAACTCAAAGCTGTCAGAAGTCTAAATTTTCCACCATTTCTTTCTCTATTTATAAGGCACTTAGGGAAATACCCATCAAACTGAAAATACTGCCTGGCTCATTATATGTTTTCATAAATTCATCTTCCCTAACCAAAATAAAGCAAGTGACCAGAAGCAAACACTCTTTGCAAACACAAGACTTTCCATGTTAATAGGGTATTTTCAAGAGGCAATTACAAGTAATGAAAAATTAAGAAAATACAGTTTGTCTTCTCTTTGGGCTTCTGTAGGTTTTAAGTATTTTCAGGCCCACGTGGTCCTAATCCTTTTTCAAGACACTCACACACCTATTAACAGTGAACACTGCAGTCCTCACACTGGCTTAACTCTGCTGTGTAGGTCATTATCTTGTACCCAAATATATCAGCCGTTTCAAACTTAATTGTTCTACCTCTAGAATTTCCCCTCACTTGGAGGAAGGGAGGGGGCATAAGATTCTTTCTCCCCTCCTCCCCCCCTTTTTAGAGATACTCCCACACTGTACAGTGGCACAGCTGTCATACAGTTCTGTATCCCTCTGAAATATGCCCCCAAGTTATGCTTCCATTTACAGTCCTTTAAAGAAACAGCTTCCCAGCTGTGACAATACCAGAGGCTGAGTTAACTAATAAACACTTCAGGAATTTACTTGGGAGATTGATGTTCCCTTCACTAAAGTGGAAGATAGAATATAGATGGAGAGCATTCTTCTTTAGGATAAAACATGTTTCCCCTAGATATTTAGACATGCTACACAAAAATCTCTCTCTTCAGTTATAAAGTTATTTATAAGGAATATATCGTGACTTAAAGAAGTTACTGACACTTGTTCAGAAAGCTGCTTTTCTTTGTAGGAAGTCAGGAGAAGCCTGACAGCAATCTAATCAAAACATGCAAATGAGGTCAACTTTCTTGAAGGGTTGTAGGATTTCTCCAGAGAAATTTACAGAATGTCCTGGCACAGAGGTATTTTCTTCAGTCGCTGACTTTCCCTTCTGTGGTTCTACACCATTCTATAAGGCCTCCTTGTCAGTTTGTACTCTCTGCTGGTTACAGATGCCCCAGCTGGGGAGACACTTCATTTTTAATTTAATGCTGAACACCTCAAAGGATGGTGAGCTTCAAGAAGCAATGGAATGACAGAATCTTACATCTAGCCTTCCAAAGTAACAATAATTTAAATAATAACAGTATTCAACACTCTAACTTAAATGATTTGACTTCATTTAACATCAAGTTCAAAGCCAAAGCAATTGTTTTCTCCCCCTTCTGATTACACTCTACTGCAGCTCATATAGAAACTGACTTTGCATGCAGACCAGGATGAGAATACAACAAAATCTGTCTGTTTTCTCCACTGTATTCCTTCTCTTCAGTGTCTGAACCATCTCTTTCCACGGCACTTGGTGAGAGGCTGATGAGCGGAAGAAGCTGTTAAGATCCAAGTGTAAGCCATTTTTACAGAAGCCAGAGATTACCTCGGCAAAGAATTAGAATGATCATTTGGGAAACCTCCCCTAACCAAAGGAGGGGATTCTGCTAATAAAAGCAAACACAACCAGCACTCTGCGATGCGATGGCTTATACCAGTGATATGTTAACATGAAAGATGAAAAATATCTCTGGTTTTCCAGCGCAGTAAAAGCACACGTTTCCCGGGATTATACAGAAAAGCTTACATGGAATAACAAAAGCTTACATGGAATATCCAACCACCTTATTTTGGTTTCCCACAAGCTGACAAAATGGTTTAACACATTAGTCTTCCTGCAGCTTGCATTTACAGCAAACTACCCGATCAAGTTCTAATTTTCTCAGGTTATATACAGCTTCCTGCTCATCGTGTCTCAACTGAAAGAGCAGTGAGGAACTCTGGCACCCAGTAACTTGCACAAAACCACACCCAAGCACCTCTCTGCTGACAGACCACACTGCACTAAGCACTACCACAGAGGTTGGCCCCTCTGATTAAGAAAAGCGCTAACGAGACTTGAGCATAAGCAGTGACAACAGTGTCTGAACCCCTCAACGCACAGGGGACAGGATTTTTAGAAAGGCATATACGACAAATACTGCAACTTCTATGAAACAGGGACTGATCAAACACACAAGTATCACGTTGTAAATATGATCTAATGAGGACACCATTACAATTCTGGTTTTTTATTATGTCAGCTATTATCATAGCTGGATTATTAAAATACACATCAGTAAGGAAATGTAACAGCATCAATCCCATTTGCTTATTCTGTAGGAAAAGATTGTGATACTGATGCATTTTTAAGACTTCTGTTCATTGAACGTAATTGAGCAAGTGAGTAGTTTTTCTGTAGAATTGTCTAAATACTATATTTAACCCTCTACTTTTTATTACGTTCTATTGCTTACTCTAAAAGTTGTCCCTATGATTCTTACAGAAAGTATAAACTTCTGTCTGCCTCTCAATTCACATGCAAATCTGAAGAGGCAGAATTTATCTCCATAAACAAATCTGTATTGATCCTGATGCCTACACACTTACAAAGCAGATGCTTAACATTCCAAATTGTGCGACTCAAACAGTGCCTGACAAGTGGAAATAACAGCAGAATACTGATCATGACATCAGGACTACCTGGAGATTTTTTTAATTCCTCCCCCTCCCACTCCCAAGCTCTCAAAAGGAAAGCTAGGAAAGGAATTCTCTCTAGACTTGTACTAGGAGATAAAGCAGAGCAAACTCCCAGCTATAGTGGTGCAAATTACAACCCAGATTAGTGAGGGGCTCTGGTCTGTTAACCCTTAACAGTCCTGACCTGGACAGGATCAGCACACAGGTTTTCTAAATCCTGAACCAGCTACATGTTCCAAAACAGCAAGTTCTTTGGTTGCATTATACTGACAGTGTAAAAAAAATGGTTTTTATTTCTGTCAACTCTTGACATTAAACCTCATTTCACATAAACACTAAAGGAAGAATTAACATGAAGTAGAAATTTTCTCTTTGCTTTACTCCTGCTCCCCATTGAGAAGGATGTAATTTATTGAAAACTGGCTGATAACTTCCTGGCACAGTGATGACAACTTTTTCAAAAACAGTACCATCTTTCCTTCAGTTACACCACAAGTGCAAGCATTACTCTAGACGTGAATGTTAAGTCATTTAACACTTACAATGCTTTCGAGCCACAGATCAAACAGCATTCATTAAACCCCACATTTCTCTCAGGTTTTACTATGTGCTCATCCTTGCTTTATAGTGGAGAAGCAATGAGTAGACTCCCCAACACCAGACCAGTGGCTTAGCCAGGACCAACACACAGGAATCTGGAAGTAACAGGCTCTCCCTCCCACCAGCACTCCACTCTCTCAGACAACGGGCCACAGTCTCCGGCCTCATAAAACCAGAGTAAGTTAATGCATCTCCACGGAGTAAGATCCACATCATATAGGTACAATCAGAATCAGACACAAAATATTTAATTAGATTTTGCATGTGGATTTTTCGGCCCACAGTGATTTAATACAACTGAGTCACTCATCCATTACAAAAAGAACAATGCTGACTCCTTATTAAGAGTACAGATTAGAGGTAGTTGAGATGAAAGCTGAGGGCAAGGGGAAAGGTTTGTTTGATTCCTATACAATTCTGATTTTTTCACTAGAGTCATGCCAGTGTGAATGCAAACAGAACCAAGCCCAGGCTAGAAACTGCAAATCCCAGGAGTTGGTTTCTGCAAGATCTGGGCTACCTGGCCTCAACTACTAAAGCCTATGCAAAAGAGCTACAAACAGCCCCTCTGAATTCAAGGAACTAGTCACACACTCAGTTTTAATTGCTGAAAATGGAATGACACTTACTGCTTCACCAATCCTAAAAGCCACCTCACAATCCTCAATTTATATTACAAAAACATAAATGAGCTAAAAAACCCAAAGAAGATGTACAGAAGCTACAACCACAATGGCCTTTCTGTATCTCCAGACGCCAGCTAATCAATCTCAGCTAGCTCAAGTAAACAGCCACAAAAGCAAAGCACATTTGATCCTGAATATACTGACTTCGGCATTTCAGTTGTGGTAACAGGTCAATTGTTCCCCTAGAAGAGTAACTGTTCTAGGTGTCAAACTGCATTAAGAATATAGAATACTTCTAGGGAGCCTAGTTAAAGAAAGAATTACTAAATAACCACATGGAGATCAAATTCAGGAGTTTTATGTTCCAGACTTTTCAGACTATAACTCTTTCAGTCTATGGAAGAGCTTTCAACTTACATTAACACCTTGAGAACGAAGCCAAGCTTTCAAATGCACAGAGCTGAATCCTGCAGTTGTGATTTAATTAATAAGGTATTTGTGGATTTAGAGCCAAAATGCTTAAGAACAAGGGGGACAGAAGGAAAGCGCAAGTAGCTTCCCTCCTTCTCGGTGTGGGCTGGATCCTACACAGAAATAGTGTGTCTGGAAGCACATTGCCTAGGGCCGGATCTCAGTCAACTAGATTGCTTTAGAATTTTAGAGACTTCTCAGTAGCTTAATGAACAGGTCAAAGAAACCCTTGTTCACTTCCACAGTCTACTTACCCCAGTGAAACCAGTCACAAATGTTCAACAGATTCTGAATAAGCAACAGGACTTCTCCACAGATTTCGAAAAGCTGTCCAAGGCACAGGCATAAAGCCAACTGTGGGGACGGAAACTGAGCATATTTCATTCTTGCTGGATGGCAGAGTTGCCACTGCAACATGTTCTCCTTGTCAGCAGCCCACAGTTCTGGCAGGGTTAACCATGACAGACTCCCTCTTCAGAGTGGGCTACTGTACAGCATCCAGACAGAGATTTCAGAAGGTTCTTTACTGTACTGAATCAAAAGCAGGTTGTCTTTCCTCCTTTTATGACACTTTTTAAAATGTGTGACATTGTTTCATTTTAAAATTGCTTTCATCTGATTACTGTTTGTATCCATAGTGCCAGGCAGCAAAAAAACAAAAGAAAACATGCAGTCCATCATCTAAGCAGCAACTGTGGAATGCAAGATTGCCTATTTCAGGAAATTGTCCAATCTAACTAGTAAATATAACTGAAATCCAGTCTTTAAAGGGGGAAGGAGATGTGCTATTTTTAAGTTGATTTTTATCTTCTCACATTTTCTAAGCCCAAAGAAAAACACCTTTATGGAATCATCCAATTCAAACTCCTCCCTCCCCAAAAAACCTGAACCCACCCAACCAGAACTTTCAACAGTTCCAAAATTTAAAAGAAAAACAAGGAAGGATTAATACCCAAAAATAATAGGGAGGCAAGAAGGTTACCAAATGTCAACTGATTTGTTACTGATCTTAGGCTTTGCAGATAACAAAGGAAAAAAAATAGCTGATTTGTGTGTCTCTATGGCACTGCAAAGCCCATTTCAAGCTTAGACAGAGTTCACACATTTCTCCACCCTGTACAGGTATTTGAGGAGTTTGGTTCCTAGGCTGTACTACCTATCAACCCAGTGCTGGTGTTTTTGTGTTTGAAAAGCAGTCTGGGATCACACGCCAAAACTATGGAGAGAAAGAAACAACACTTATCCACTCACATCTATCTGATATGCATAATGAAAAACACCCAGCAGGTTCTATGGCTTGGCTTCTGCCTTAAAGAAACTTTAAGAGCTGTTGGCAGTTTAAGGAACACCACAAAACAGGTGAAAAGCATTTTTGTTTCTTCTCTGGCAGGGAGACATAGAGAAAAAACTCTTCAATTCTGATACTACCTTTAGATACTTGCTGCCAAGAAATGAAGGAGGTTGGCACTGTTACTTACAGTGGGAAAACCAGATACGGTTTAGGACTGCTAATGACATTTTTATGCTACCTTACCATATACTAAGTTTCATGTTCTTACCTCATTACATAAAACTATCTGAAAATGTAAATCTAAAGCTTCAAAACCTTAAACATATTAGAAACCCTAATATTTTAAACACATGGATATTTCAGTTTTAGTCTTTCATGTTGCCCTTAAAAAGTTTTTGAACATTGTACAAGACAGTCATCAAAAACTCTCCATGGAATCAAAGGCTAATAAAAACGGATGCTTGAGACTACACTCCAATGTGACCTTTGAGCATCTGAGTTCTACCTTTGCTTGTCATCCTCACAATCAAAAATACTGCTAGCCAGACTGGTGCGAGCACTGAATTTATGGGTTATCTCCTTTACTTTACTGACCCCAGTCACAGCCTTTGTAAGAGTGCCATCTTTGAAAAGAAACGTTAACTTTCAGTTTTCACTGTGACAAGCAGAGTGAAAAACATGTTCCCGTAAAATGAGAATTGACACAAAGACTTCCTTCAGCTCTACAAGTAAATTTAAAATAGAAATAAAGTGTTTCAAAACCTAAATGTGGTGGTACGCTCTTACTCACTTTCAGGTATATGCCTGCTTCTCAATTTTCCTACCATCAAGAAATAGTGGGAAATCATAAGACAAATGACTTCCAGTGTAATTGTGCATTTATTTGCTGATCAGGACATTTGAGGATTGCTGTATCTTTTGGTTTTACACAGCAGTAGAAGAAAAAACCAGGAGTGTACAACTGAGTTCCTCTAACTGCTTTTGACTGAAAACAGACAACCACCAAGCTGCCAAAATTCTGTTATCTCCAATTTGACTCTAAAAGTGGAATTAAATAACACTAATGGCATGGAAATTTCAGTTCATTAACATTTTTTCTTGTGTTGTGAGTGTACTGTGATTTGCTAAGATACTCATCTGTTCAAAAAGAGGCTAAATGTCACTTCTTTAATGCTTTTATCTTCATCAACAAAAGCAACGAGCCAAGTACTACACATTTCAAACAGAATGGGAAACTTTCACTATCAATTACATGACCATTATTACAAGAAGTCTGGGTTCAATGGCTATTAATGTGAAAAAGATTAAATCCAAATCAAAAAACCTAAACCCAAAAGCCAAACCCACCACCCAGAAAATCGGTTTTCCCCCATGTCTGTAAATCAGCTGCCATTCAATGCACATTTCATCAACTCTAAAACAGGCTATAATTTGTAGAGTATCGATCAGATAATTATTTTTCATGTATGATTCAATGGGTAAAATATAGGAACACTAATGCAATCAGCACAGAGATATCACCATGCACTAAGCACTAGTCAGCACATAAATACAAGCACTTTTTGCTGCTCCTTCCCTCAAGTTGGGACAAAATTACTGTCTTTTTCAAGATGCCCAGCACATTTAATACCGATTTCTATTAAAAAGGAGCTTCCTTTTTTGTACATCTCTAGTGCTTGCCACACTACAAGCTTAGTCTTGATATTTAAAAAAATCAGAATACATTAGATGGAAGCAAAATTAGCACTTAGAAACAAACAGCTTTTGTGAAACATTTCATGTTCTGAGGAAATTTTTAAGGCTCGGTAAGCAATTCAACTCTGCTGACTTCATTACCTGAGGAAGAATACAGGTGAAATTCTTTCTGTAAGACAATGGAGGTGGGGGGAAGCAGCAAAGCAAAGGTGGAGTGTGTTTATAAACCGGAGGGATTTAAACCTTGCTTTTCTGTTTGACTTCGCGTGTGGAGGGAGACAAACTGCTAAATGAGACTGTTTTATTTGCTTCAAGTGTTAAATCATTACCTCACAAAACCTCCTGGTGGTATCGTAAGGATCACCAGGAGTCCCAGGAGGGCTCTGGAAATGCACAAACCGATTTTTGCGAGCCCTGCGGTAACGCAGCTCCCGCGGCCCCGGGCACGGCGAGTCTGAGGGGAACGGCACAAAGTTGCTTCCAACTGTTACCCCAACGACTGCAGCCTTGGGATTGCAGGGATTACCTGAACCCAGGAAAAAAGAGCAGCATTCCTGTTTCCTACACAAGCCTTCGGAATTCTCTGAGCTTTTGCATGTTGCCACCATTTAATCTCCATTATATCCTAAGCAAGCAGTGATTAGAGCATCAGTGTCATCTCCCCTATGTAAACTGCTCTTAAAGGAAGAGTTTAGGTATACACTTCTCTGTGCTTCCACTGAAATGCCATAATGCACATCAACAGGCACAAGCACAAGGTACTTCCAACTCTACCTATCAGATTACCAGGAGAGGCATTCCTTCGAAGAAAACCCAAACAAAGCAATATTTCAAAACTGAGTTTAAAATGTTTGTTGCATAAGGAATGTTTGTTTGTGAGGAATATTAACTTCTCATTTTTTTGCTCTTTAAAAAAAATTATTATCACTATTATTTTGCCTTTGAAGAAATTTTTAAGTGTGACAACAGATTTAGCAGGTATTGCATTTGAATACAGGAAAAACATGCAATGCTCCTATATTTGCTGTTTGGTATGAGACCCTAAAACCACAAACCAAATGTCATAATGAAACTGATAACAACATGGTCAGACAAACAGTTTTTCGAGACATCTTTGCGAAAGCTTCGCTGTTTCTACCAGATTCCTAGCACAACGATATTGGCCTCTAAGTAATGTGGAAAAATGAAGGGTTCTTTGCCCTGCACCCCAGAAGTGTCTTCCAACACAAATAGAATAATACCTAAGAGTTTAATGCTGTTCTGCAGGGCTGCACAACTGATTGCAGGACTCTGTAATATTGGTAAGACTAATGAGCTGCATCTGCATCTTGGCATAATGTGGAAAGAAAGCAAGCAACCTGAAAACCTGATTTTAAATGCCACCACACATACATTTTATTCATTTGAAATGCTAAAATAAGGTTGCTTAAACTTTGTTTCTGCTGTAGTTAAAACTCCCATGTAGCTACAGATTGACAGCTTTAGAGAGAGCATGACTGTCACTCATCAAGGATGCATCAGTATACTGCACACACCACAAAGGTGAAATTTTATTGAACTGTTTGTGGCTGAAAAGCTGATCTGATAGGGTGGGGGGTTTTGTTTCTTTTGGGTTTTGTTTAGTTTTTCTTTCCCTGCAGTTACTAAGTATTGCAGGAAACAGGCAGGCTCAGAACACAGCAGAAGACCCTTTTTACTATAATCATGTATGGGCAGTGAGAATCAGCTGAAACAAAATGGCAGGAATTTTTGGTTAAGTAGTTAAGTAACAATTTGTCAATGTCAGAAGTATCATTTTGAATCAGTACTTGCCTTCAGTCTGTAGTGGCTTTAAATGCCCTAATTCTCAGCTTCAAGTAAAAGACCACATTTTGGATGCAAGAACTTTAACGTGATCTACTCATGTACTGTTGAAAATATAACCAGGATTGTGCCTGTGCCACCTCCTGACTGCAAAGCACTTCAGAAAATCCAGATGGGATCTGTTCTTTGTCAGTATCTGAGTTCCTGTCTTTTATGAATCAGTTTGCAATGGCAACAAAACAGATAAAGGGGTGAAAATATTAATCAATTATGACAGTTTTGAAACATTCATCCCTTCCAATATTTTTTTTTCCACAACCAAACAAAATTCCCATAGATTTAATTATTATGGGGCTCTGTGATAAAAACTGTGACCCACACCTACCCTGAGCAGCAGCAAAGCAATACTGGAGGGGTCATTAGCACCCTGTGGAAAGCACATCCCAGGACAAGCAAACAGTCAGGGGTTATACAGTTCATGTGCAGCCCTCTGATGTCCTTACAGACAAACAGCTCTAAACTGAAAGAAGTTTGCAGGAGAGCTGAAGAAATCATAGCTATCCCATGACATAGATTAGTTTGGAAATGAGGAAAAAGATTGATGTTTTGATTTGACCAAAGTGCTCTGCATATATGATGTAAAATTCTCATAAGCTGTTCCATCGAGATTTACACCATGAGTAAGGGGAAATACTCTGCTACTTTCATGTTATTGAATATAGGTTGAAAGAGCTGAAGAATGACTAATACTGCAAGATTTCTACTACACCTATTCCCGAATGAGTCCAGTCTGACTTGAGTAGCTTTTGCACATAGAGCATTGCTGGTTAGAGGTGTGATTTTTTTTCCCTTTATCTACACTACTGTACCACCAGAGACTGTAGCACAAAGGCAGACATACCACCATAAATGTTGTTACTTCTGTTCCTTACTGTATTCAGGGAACTGACAGAAGCTGCATCATCAGTAACCTCTTACTCATTTTTTTCACTACAAATATTTATCCATAAGCCTGAAACTAATCACCAGAACAAAAATGGTAATTTCCCCCCCTGTCTGGGACAGGGGGAGGGCAGAGCAGGGAGCTGCAGCAAAGTAACAAGGGTTGATAAGCACCGGATAATCTGTGGGTTTAAAAATTCTAAGTACAACGAAATCCAAAAAACAGTAGAGAAGACTAAAAACCTCAAAAGGGCAAAAGCAAATGATAATCTGAACAGACAACATATCTAATAAGAAAATCATTACAGCTTACATCTGAGACACGTGTAAGATCTGCACGACAACAGGGTTCATTCGTGAAAGTAACTGCTGATGGTTAAACCAAGTATTTATTTCCATACATCTGCAACAAGGACAGATACAAATCTCTACAACCATCTTAGCAACAAGCTTACTTACAGTATCAATGCTAGCTGACATTATCACACTACTAACACAGTGACTGATGGGGGGAGTGAAAGTGATCCCCAAAATTGCTCTCACCATTTAAAAAAACCCCAACCCCAAACCAGAAAACATCTCAAAGAATAAACCCCCCAAATTAAACCACCCAGAACCAACATGTTTGTCCTACTTTAGACCAAAAGGCCATCATACCACGACCCTGGCCACCAGTTTCAGCTCTAAAGGTTAGGTGCTCTCAGCCTCGCTCAGAACACACCGCGGGTCTGCCACCGAAAGTAGTCTCAGCCAATTCATCATAAACCCAGTAATCTTAAGTATGGCACAACTTCAGCCTTTTCACTTGGGTTTCTTTAGTTCCAATAAAGCAAAGTCACAAAATATGAGACATTTCCACACTCTACAAAAGCCTAAAATTCTAATTGGATGAGCTACAACAACTTCCCTGTAAAATTTACACCAGGTGCTCAGTAATAATGAATAAAAATAAAATTATAACCATGTTTGAAGTAACTAGCAGGACAAAAGGGAAGTGGGTAAAATATTTAAGGCCATTAACCATTGATTTCCTAGACTGTGAGTGCTGAGCTGGCATTCTGGTGGCAATCTGCTGGTGCCTCTGCAGCATTTCAGTTTCAGGAGATGAAATCTATTTTTTAACATGAACCAATCTGTTGGACTCTGATTCTTTAACTATGGCAAGACTCAAAGTTCCCCCTTCAATGAGGTCTAATGAGAATCAAGCACACTGCATACAGTACAAGGCTGTGTTACAAGCAGAGAGCAGCAATCAATTTAAACGAACTCAAACCCGGAGTTTAGTGAAACTCTCTGACATCTGTAACCATGCTACTTTTCCTTGGTTGTAGGCATCATGATAAAGCTGAAGTCACAGATATTCACCACAACCTGAACTGTGTCAAACTTTGAGTTTTGGGTCACCTTTGAGCTGATTTACAGAATCATGCAAACCTTTAGGTGTTGCACAAACAAAACTGTGGCTATCTTGGGGTACATTAAAATTTTGCAGTCAAACCAAGTCCCAAATAAAGAAATAAACCCATGGAAAAACTAAGCTCAGATGCAATTTCCACACTGCCCAGAGGACCAGAAACCAGTGGTTTTTGCTGAATGCAGCGATCAGCCTCCGAAAGCAGACAGATTTTTAACTGTCACACACCCCCACATTTTAGCTTTGCATGCACGACATCCATATGCAATTGATCTAAGTAATCTCAGTAGCAATCTTGACCTCACACACAGAAGCACCCACATACTTCTCACACCCACAAACACTTTCTCCCCAAAGCAATTCATGGAACACGTAACAATATTATTAAATAAATGTTTAATCATTAAATGCATAGCCCAAAATTAGTGATGTGGGGAGCACTTACTTTCGAAGTGAAACATCAGACTAACCAGAAGTGCAGCCCAATAAACTCTTTTGACTAAAACAAAAAATACATTATAATTTTGGACAAAATCAAATCCTGAAGATGTATGGGATTTGCACAGCACTGATTTGTAGTTTTTTCCATCTGATGTGGCAGTACATTATTCAACAGCCTGTTGCTGAACACTGGTGTTTTACATAGCAATTTGAAATGGCAGAATTTCTGGGAAGTGTGGCAGTTCCTCACAGCCTTAAAATTTGTGCTTATACTCCCTCAGGGACAGGCATACCCAAGGACATGGGGAACAAGTGCTGCATCAGGACAGACTGGAAGTGTAAAACAGATCCCTCCTCCTCCTCCTGCAGAGGCTGGCAACAAGCAGCTCAGAGTGCTCCAAACTGCAGCCCTCGAGGGGCCACAGTTTTATTCCAAGAGAACTGCTGGAAGGAGGGGTTAAACCCTGGGACTTAGGATCTTAGGATATCCACAGGGGTTGTGTACACGGTTCATTTTTACCTAGTGCTTGGCCAGGACTGCACCTGTGCTGCAGCAACATTCTAGGGAGATCCCTATGCATTCCACACTTGCAGTAAAAACAGAATAAACACGGGAACAATTGTACTCGACATTGCTCAGTTTGGACTGGACATACAAATTTTGGTCTCCTATCTGAGGAATGAAACCAATTTTTTCAATCCAACCCAGAACTTGCACCGCACATTTTACAGATGGGCTGTCAATGAACTCACATTTCTGCTACTGATTTACTTCCAGTCCTCTCTTTCTCCTTATGGTGTATAAGGATTAAATGTTTCATATACAGTCAGTTTACTCTAGGGTATAATAAAAAGATGGAAGGAACTCTAAGGTCCATTTAGAAGCCAGTTCTCAGAGAAATCCTCTACTGCTTTCAGAGGAGGCCATCTCCTCCTCCACTACTTCCATTCCCACTACATCATGCATGAAAAACCTGCAGAAGACTGTAAATAAGGAATTAACCAGGACTGGAATATTTAACCCTTCCAATGAAAGAAAAACCCCAGTATTTCTAAACATCTTCTCACACTGTTACGTTCAGACTTGATCTGCACAGAATATTCAGTGCACTGGCCTTTCTGAGCTAGATCACAGATTTAAGCTTTATGGATATCTGGAACTCATCTGTTGAGCCAAGAGAATATAATGAGAATGTCTGCTGAAAACTGTGAGACACCTGTTTGCCACATTCCTCTCTTCTCCCTGGAGCAAGCTGTATCAAAAGAAAACAACAATGCTTTATGAACTCCTCTTTCTCCTTTCATGTTTTCTGAGAAGATAAACAGCAGTTCCCTAAAGCCAATGGTTATGGCACAAGCACAGTAACCGTATTTAAGACACACACACACATATATATATTTGTATCACAGAATAGCTACAAAAGAAAATTCAGAACACTTACCTTACCTGCAGACTACTACCAGAAAATTTCACAGCTATGCTATAGGAAGATAAACCCAAATGGGTTATTTTATATGTTCACCTTTTTTCCCACCCAATAGAAAACATGAATTAAAACCCTGGGTTTTTACAAAATTTTTCAGCTATTCAAAATATTCAACTCAAATAATCTGAGTACTTAAATATATGCATAGCAACACATTTCAGATGAATCTGTGCCATCTATAATCATCTTACCAAGATAAGCACATGACGCCAAACGTGCCAGTTCTCAAAGGTCACTTAGCATTATTTTAACGGGACTTTCTCTGACTCTCCATTAAGTTACTGTACTGGTAAACAGGAACAGGTTGCCAAACGCATTATGAGCACAGGCAGTATGTTCTTCTCATTTCCCAAGATATGTGACAGAAAGAGTGGCTGGGAAAAACTTCAACTATCAAGCAAAAAGCATTTTCATACTCAAGGTGACTGTATCAATCTACTTATATAAAGAGATTTACTGGGATATTTATGGTTTAATAAAGTGACAAGCGTGTGACTTCATTACCTATTCATTACTTAACTATTTAGTATAATTTTGCAAACAATCAGAGGCAGTTAAAAAAATAGGAAAAGTCACTGGGATTTCTGATATCCTTAGAGTGCACGAGAGCACCAGAGCAGCCCACTTGAACTAACACACTGTGAGTCAGGTTGTCTTGTTTCCCAGCTTGCAGAAACTGATAGTGCTTATCAGTGGAGTTGAATGACTTGTGCTCAGGGTACAGGCACAAGGACAGGCACCAGTCCTTGGTGGTATTTCTTTGGCCTTCCCTCACTCTCTATTTCCAGTACAGTAACAACCAAACCCTTTATGGAGAAGGCTCTTTGTTAAAACAATGTCGAGCTCTTTCATGGCCAAAAAAAGGGTGCTACAACTGAAATCAAGTATTACAGTTTGGTTGCCATTCTCTGCTCTTCTGAAGACTGGCTGCAGCATAACTTGAAACCATTACAAAAAACCTTCAACCACATGTCCCGACACACTTCCACTCACATACTCAAACGGAAGCAATTTTCATGAAGGAATTTCCAGAGCTTCCAAAGTAATCTATTCTATCCAACAATAACCTGGGTTTCGTCACAGTTTATCCATTTCATACACTTGCCTTGTAAACTCAGCATGCCTCTTATTCCTTAATGAGAGTCCTCCAAAGTATTTTCATCACACACAAAATAACACTGCCTGAAACAAGTGGCGATAACATCACATTTAGGTTGCTTATAGCATTACAAGAAATGCACAGCATGCTTTGGCTTTCATTCCGTCGTCTTTAACTGCAGGATCCCCAACTGGCTTTCATTTTATGTCCTGCCTTTCACCCGTCAAGGGGAATGAAGATTTCTCCACCAATAAACTTGTAGATGGTATTTAGCAAGTTGGCACTTCGAGTGGGAACCGAGGGCCATCCCTGCACATCAGCTTACGTATGGAAAGTGCCTCTGAGTGTGCTTCACAACCTCTTCCAAACATGTTTAAGAAATTTTTAATACAAAAGATGAAAGCAAATCTTTGTGTTCCTACTGAGGCATATACCTATAAAGAATTAGCTGAAGGGCACATAATTTCTGATCAGTTTATGTCTGTAGCTGATTTCTCAACTAAAAGGCTGAGAGGATGGTTTGCCCATACTGCAACCTTAATCCACCACAGGTGCAAACAGAAGAGCAGCATTCCTTCTAAATCCTGCACACATGGTAGCAATGTTCAGGTGAAATGATGTCTATTCAGCAAAATGGGTGCCAGGGAAAGCTCTGGACCTTTACTAGAACAGTGTGTCAGCTTGCATGTGGAGTACATGTTGGTCAACAAGATGCAACAGTTATGTTGCCTTCAAAAGTGTCCAAGATGCGTTAAAATGTGAACTCCTGTGCTCACCTATGTAAGTTATGTTGTGTGAAGAAATGATGCTACGCACAAACTACCAAGTGAGAAATTCAAAGGGCCTTGACACAGGGAACCTGCAAAAAGTCCCCATCTTTTGCACCATTTGCTTTCCCAGCCATTCTTTGTAAGCATTTGCAAAGAACTAAATAAAAGCTGCACTAAATAAAAGCTGCCTGGCTCCGGCAGCACAAATTCTTAAACTGCCTTTAATCCAAAGATGTTGCAAATCACATTTATTTCCTGGACTTCTCTGGCACTTGCATAGGTGTACACATGTGTTGCTGCCTCTTCACAGCATTGAGCCAAACTCATGAGAAACAGGAGTTCTCAACAGCTTCAAGTATATCCTATTTCAGACCTCCAGACCCAGGGGATTTTGATTTAATGGCTCAACTTGTCAGAAACAAGAGGAAGCTGAAGCCAACACAGAACTGTGTTAGTGTTAATTTCTACCTTAAACCAGAACTGAAGTCCATCATCATAAGACCCTCTTATATTATTCACCTTTATAAATGGGTATCTTGAAGTACCACACACAGATAAAGCCCAAATTGTTGTTTACTGACATATCACATTTCCTAATAACAGTAGCATAATAGATTTATAAGGCTAAAATAATGAAAATGGCTCTAAAATAAAAATCCCAACCGCTGCAATTTCTGCTCTGAGTACAAAAAAATCTCAGAAAAAAGAACTGCAGATGAAAGATGGGAGTGGGGGAAAGAGAAAAATATTTCTAGGCTCCTTAAATCAACAGAGAAAAGCTGTTTATATGTAAATATGCTTCTAAAATGCTGTAACTGCTTTTTGTCTGTAGAGGAGCTCAAACTGCTTAGTTTGGAGACATTAACCATTCCAAGGTACGTTCCCATTTTGCTGAGTACTACAATCCATTCCAGAGCTCTGCTCAACATCGCACCTCATCCCTTCAAGGCTTTGCTCTCCTACTCTTGTTTTGGTTGTGTCTCCAGTGAAGGAGAGCGAGCTGTAAAGGGTTACCTGCAGCATGCATTCAGTAGTTATAACTGTCATATCTGAAGTACAGCAATTTGTTTATGAACTTAGTAGCAAACTTAGTGGCACCAGGGTGCTTCCACTTAACTCGGACATCTTATACTGGATACAGAACAAGCTACTCTGTGACATGAAGACCATAAGCTGCACAGTAACAATTCAGAATTTTTTCTCTCTGCGTTGATTTCTATTTCTGATATTAAGAATTAGGCATTTGTGTTGCAGTAAGCCTGGCAAAGTAATGTATTCAGAGCTACAGTCACAGGCTCTGCTAATAACAGTAAACAATGGTGGAATAATCTCCACATGAAGGGCTGTACCACTCTCACAAGGCGTCATCAGTTATCTTTCCAAAACCTTATCGGGAAAGTCTTTAGCACCCGACTTATGCACAAAAACGCAACTATGTCCAAAATACAAAGATATAAATGACCAACATCTGCCTGTTGGAGTCCATTAAGAAAAATATAATATACAGAAGGACAGAAAATTCTCACCCGGTTGCTGTAGAAATATTTACAGAGCAGATCCTCACAGAATTGTCTTTTCACCTCTCCATGTGGGAATACAAATCCCTTAAATTTAATGATGCTCTTGGTACCAATTGTCAGGGGATACATATGCATAAATAGTGTATACATATAGTCATGTTCAAATTCTAGGAACTGCAGATATACACTTTGCTTGCATTTTTTTAACCAGTTTTAAGCAACATCACAGAAAACTCATACTAAAACAATGTTAATATTCTCAAGATCTAGAAAATTTGGCTAAGGACAAACTTACCTCTTAATCGTTAGGCTGGTACTCAAAATCACAGTAAGCTTTTTAACTGCTACGGTCCTCTAAGAAACATCCAAAACAATGGGAAATCCGCACACACTGACCATTTACTAAAGCATAACAGGCTGAATTATGACATCTATTTCTGTTTTAACACAAGACTTCATGGATTTGGACAGCTTTGGCTCAACTCTGAACTTTTTTTTAAAATTAATTATAAGAAATACCTTTAAAATTATAACAAAGCATAGAAAATTACTGTCTGAACTCCTGAAAGTGACTGTTGAAGCAAAACATTTACTCTATTAGAAATTAATAATACAACTCATCTATAATCTATTATTGAGTGCTTGAAGAATAGTTTGTACTCAAGTGGACAGCAATTCTCTGTACAACCCATTTATTGAAGAAAAAAATTTAGGAGTAGTGTCACATTTTGAAAAATGTTATTTTATTGGCTGTAATTTTTCATGGTACCTGTGGGGACTGGATGACAGCTCAACACTGCAATTGTCCTTCATGTTGATACCCTTTTTTTAGTTGAGACTATCCTGGGAATACACTAGAAGTGATTTATTTGTCCCTGGACCTGTGAAAGGTTTCAGGAAGGTAGAAATGGATGCACAGTTAGCTGGGAAGAAATAAGAAATGAGCCCAGCACACTTACTTAGGCAGGAAACTAACAACCAGCAGGGAATATTTAATCACTTCACATTACAACTGAGCAAGACTTGTGATGGCTCATCTCTTCCTGGCTGCTTGCAGTGCAAAAGCCAGGCAGCTCAGCATCAGCAGCCCTCTGCTCCACGGTAATGAGAGATCCTTTGGCTCCTGCTTTACATCATCATCCTCAGGAGCCAAACCTGTAACCCTGTGCTGCACGTGCTGCTGGGACCAATCTTCCAAATGAAGCAACCCTCACAAGCCAAATTCGACTTAATGAGTAGCATTCAGTGCTCCCTACCAATGGCTCCCGTTTTAACAAAATCAGATGGTTTTAAGATGGATACTTAAACTTTTTACCATCCATACAACAAACCTATATTCTGTAACTCTCTTGGACCTGATGACTATTGAGTCAACCAGAACAACTGCTGGTATTCTCTCAGTCACGGCAGGTAAGATGACAAAAATAAGAAAGGCAAAAGTCATATTCAAGCCTTATAAGAATTTTATATTCATCAGACATCCTCCTGAAAGCAGGTGTTTGCTTAAAGAAAAAAGGAGATATGCCTTTAATTTAAGTAGGCCAAGTTTTATTATTATTTAATGAAATTCAGCCTTTTGGAATAGCACATTTCAAAAGCACCCAGACAGCACTCTGCAGTTTAGATCAGGCTGGAGACTGGGGGCTGAGAAGGATTGAGGCAGTCTGTCTAGACACAACCAAAGGCAGCATCAGAACTTTGCTCTACAAATTATAATGGTAGAAAACTCTCATTTGGTTTGATTCTCAGCAGGTAACTCACTAACAACAGTGATTATAATCAACTGTTAGTGACAAGACAAAGAAATAGAACAAGTTCCGCAGAATTTCCTGCTTTTGGGTCGTTCAATTTATTGCACCATACCTACACAAGCAAATTGTCTACTATACAAGCCTCAAGCATAATCCTTCTCCTTCTCAAACCCAGTTATCACTACCTGGACTATTCAAGCAAAGCACCCCCAATGGCATCGCTGCTATTTAAACACTCCAAAAATGAATTATGCAGCTCCACTGCAGAAACATGCAGGTTTGAGGAAAATGCACTGAGATCAGCAGTGCTCATAGCATGCTTTCAACTGGGGAAAAAAATTAAATAAATTATTAAAACACAAATAGCCTTTGTCTGAAAAGTCCAAATGCACTCATACACATTTCAGCTACCAGGCTCCACCTCACAGTGCTGCAATGTGTAGCATCTCTCTAATACATATAAATAAATTAAAATGTATTGTGAAGTGTAACTGATCATTATATTTTTAATACCTTCAGCTGAAATCTGAAGGCCATACTGTATTCCTTGGATGAAACAATCCCAGATATGCAAACACAGCCTTCTTTACCCAGGCAGACAGCATTCCACCTGGAGCACCACACAGCATCACACCCACTAGAACATGAGGCCCTGCCCCCATCACGGCTCACACGTCCCTATTATCAACAGAGATTTGTACATCATTTGCAGAAACAGGACATCAGATTTTATCCATGCTGCAAATTATGCTCCTGTGCAACAATAATCAAGTTATACCCTATCTGCAATACATTGTCACTTGTCTGTCCAAACTTGTTACTTTGGATGATTACTCAAGAACACTTTTCAGACTTATTTTCAAAATACATTTCGAATGCTCAGCAAACATCAAATTATTCCTTGTTTGGTTCATAACTTTTTCAAGTAATTGAATTAATTTTATCTTTCATAAAATTACTTTTTACTCATGCAGAGAAAAACAAGTCTTTATTCTGAGCTACAATGAAATCACCTTTTCTCATAAAATCTATTCAGATGGAGCCTTCAGCCCTCAGAAATGATAAAGTCTACTAAACCATTAAGAGAATAACACATTAATTATCAAGGTAATGGATTTGTTATCCCTATTTAAAGTACATAAATCATAGGATACTGATAGAACAAGCTTGACTATTACTAGGTTTTGTTTGGGTTTTGCTTCCAATATTCAGGGCTACTGTCACAAAAAGGAAAGCACAGCTTTGTGACCAGGACATTGTACAAGAACACAGCATTTCTCTTAACTTGTCACTTAATTCAGTAGCTTTACTAGGCAAACTGCATTGCTGCCAAATAATTTTACATTATAAAAACTTAGTGCAATCACAAAGATCCAGGAGCAAATGCTCTCTATTTTAGTCTTTAAAATCAAAACATTAGCACTGTCCTCAGATATGCACTCTGAAATTTTCTTTCCTCCCATACACTTGGACACCTTCAAAATTAGACTAAGGTAATTACGTGATTAGACAAGGGAAATAAGCACATAGTCACTCATTTTAATCTTCAAACTATAATAAAAAAAATACAAGTCTAGACAGTTTCTGTCAAATTAACTCTGTAGAAGCAGTTGTTTCCTGCAATTCAAGTAATATATTAGGCAAACCAAAGCCAGAATGACTAGGACACTGCCACAAACCGATAGTTTAAAGATAAAACAAATGGATAAAGAACCACGGGTAGCTCCAGACCTCTAATAGCTCCAGACCTCTAACGCTCCTTGGGTAGAATTTATATCAATTGATCTGTTAGAGTAACTATTCCTGTGAAGTTGTATGTTTTGAACGAGTTCTCCAGAAAACATCAGATACAATGTTTAGCTGTCAGGATTCTGACTATCCTTCTAATGATACTCCCAGGAGCCATAACTTGCAGGGGTAGATTTGGGATGCCTGACAATTCAATAAATATCTTCACCATTTCGGCTCCATTCTATTTTTAGAAGCATAGAGCCCTTGAAGGATAAAAAAGTTTTTTTTAAACTAAGGGCAGTGAGTTTTGATTCAATATTGTTCAAGGCCACTCAAGCAGATTTCTGGAAGTCTGCTGCTAAGCTTTTGAGCTCAGCTCTCAAGTGCAAGGTGCTCTAAATACATGACCTGCATTGAACTGCTCCCCTAGCAAGCTGTAGCTATTATTCACTGCACAATACAAAGTCCACAGTACATGAAGGCTTGATCTACATGATATATTAAATACTTCTCGAACAGTAGTGTCTGTAAGAGAGCACAGCCATCCAAACTACGCACAACACCATTTATCAACTACACCTCACAAAGATGTTTTTCAAGTCCTCCACCTCTTTTTCACCTAGATATAATTCTTAGGTAGAACACGGTAAAAAAATTAGAATGTGTGTGAGATACAAACCTACAGTATTTTCTGTCATTGAAGACTTTCCTTTTAACTCCCATTACAACCTCTGTCCAATGTTATCAGCCTTTCTATGACCTTTGTTATTAATAATTTATGGGCTGACTCAATGAACTAGAAATTAATTGCTCATAAAGTGAGGGACAAACTCTAAACAAATCTAACATGAGTTTGTTTCAAGCGCTTTCGCCTTGATGCCATCTAACCTTACATTTACAAAACGAATTCTGTTCGAGATTAAGGATGGATTTTGTCATTTCCAAACAAAGCTATGCATGGCATAAAGTAATTAGATAAATCACATTTCTCCTGTAGTTGTTTTAATTCACAAGACAAACGTCAACATTTTACATCTGATGATAGGACATTTGAGGCCCTCTCAAAATATAGAGACAATCAAATATTTGTTCTTAAATGAATGAAAAAGGATGCATTCTCAACACACTGGTATCCTACAGTGGTTCTGTCCAAAGACTACTCATGAGGTAACTGAGCAAAAATCTCTTTGAATCAATTATGGCACTAGAAATGTCATCAGAATGCTCAAGACTTGCATTATTTTTCACCATCATGCTGTGAGCACCTGTGACTTAGTGACAACCCATTTATTTGCAGTGCAGGAGACCTGCAAGTTCAAACCTAACCCTGCATCCCAGCTCTCCCAGGACACACCTTCATGAATAACAAGCGTAAGAAGGAGCGAGCCCCTCATCAACTGCACTTGGTAACAGACTGATGAACACCTCAAACACAAAAAGCAAAGGCACTAAGAAAGGACACAGAAAAAAAGCTTTGTGCGTTGAAGGAAAATTAACACTGTTGATCAAAAAAACATGGATCCAAAGTTCTTATTCTCTTCCAGGGCTTTTTTTAATGCAGTTCAGGATAAGAAGTCTGACCATAACGAGGCAGTAGAGAAGCCCAGCCCTGGGAGAGGATGGAGGGAGCAGACAGCTGGAAACCCTGGGAACTGACTCTCATGGCCAGGAGAAGGCAAGGGAAGGCTGCACATGGCTCCCTCAACTCCTGAGGATCAGCTAACTCTCAGAAAGACAAACAGGGAACGGAGACAGACCTGTGGATCATTGTAAAATCAATGAAGCTGCCCTGACAAACTCAAACTAGCACAGGCCTGTGCTGTACATCTGCATAGCCTGTGTGAGTGCAGCAAAAGGACTTTGAAGAGTACAATTCCCCAGTCAGACCAAGTCAGATGCCGAGACTGCTGAGAGTCACAGAATTCAGAGCAGGATGGAGCACAAACACATGCCATCGTTTCTCCTGAAGGATTCTGTGAGCAGCAGCGCCAATGCTCACGGTCATCATGCATTCACAGCATTTCCCAGTCTGTCTGGACCACACCAGGAACTGATCTATTCCAACTCTGATGCTGCAACCAGCTCACTGGCTTTTTCTACACAGCTTAGCTTGCAGAGGCCATAATACATGGCAGATATCTCTCCCTCATAACCTTCCACAATTTTCCCCTTATTTAAAAGTACGATGTCACATTTTACCAACGTAACTACAAATGCAGGCCTCATCCTCTTGATCTCTTCCTTCTTTAAGATCTTAGAGAATTGTGTGACTTTTGGGTCAAATTAAAACAAATGGGTCAAGATTAATTAGTATCACTGGAAGTCACCATGACTAAGTGGGAGTCTACTACTTTATTCACACCTCAGTGCGGGCTATACCTGGTGGAACTGCGGCCCTGCCTTATTCTTAAAATGACAAATCTCATCTAGTAGGGACAGGGTATGCATTTCCTCACATCTTCTCCATTTAGCAGTTGCTTTTTTTAAAATGGTAGCTGTGGAAAGCACTGCTAACAGAGTCAGTGTCTGCAAGAAGTGCAATATGCACACACAACGTTCCCTCTCCTCCACTACACCTGCTGTGGGCACTTGAACAGACCTTTGTGTGAGGGCAGCTTTCTTCATTTTAAAAGCAAATACCTCTGCAAAGAAACAGAGAGGCTACTTCTCCCCCTTCCCTTGACATTATTAACTTCTTCATAAGAATTAGAGAATCCTCCCTGAAGATTATAAAATGCCGGTTTTTCTTCATAGTTACTTTTCTACTCAAATGTAGGTATTTGCATATCTGTGTTCCAGCTCCACCATGGTAATTTCCATAATAGTTCAGGAACAGCTTTTTTCAGAACATTTCCAGAACTACCAGAAGTGAGAAATACCTGGTATTTTACCAGAAGCTCATTCCCTCAAGAGATTTCTAGACAGCTTTATCAGAATAAGCTGCGCAAGCTGTCTCTTGTAAGGTTTTTTACTCTAACAAAAACTACTATTTCTCCAAAAACAGAAAGTCAGGGAAGAAGAAAAATAATGGTAACAAAGGCAGAATAGTTTCTTACTTGCCTCTTTGGTGTTAGATAGCTGTGACATGAAATTTTTATCACAGAAATTATCCTTTATTATAAATAAATAACAGTTCTTTTTTTCTAATTTAACCCATGTTCTTTGCCAAAAGAAACAGTTATTTACTCTCCAGATCTGAAATTTAAACAGCCTGGTATTTGTCACAGTGTTCATCTGTTCAGTCACTGACAAAAGCAAGTTGTGAAGGAGATTTGGGATATTTAATGGCAGTCACTTGAATTGTCCCTGAACTGAGAATTTTTTTCTTACATTTTTGTGGCATTTAACTATAGATAGATGAGCACTTCTTCAGCATGTCTCTAGCATGACAGCAAAAACTACACTGCTCCCAAGATACAAACAGTACATTATTATGTTTGATAGAAGTTAATGTGATTTGCCACTGAAATGGTTTGAACAGCCTGTGCAGCAAGCACAAACTTGATTTTACCCCAAGTACATTCGTTAGAATTAGGGAAAACATTTAAAAGCTAATAGTTGAAATAAATGGAAGAGGTTTAGAGGCCAGACTTGCCTTTGAAACATGATTTTCATATCACTCCAGTATGCTCTATAATTTTGGGGTTTATTCAGATTAGAAGAGAAAAAAAAGCCTGTATTAATATTAACAGTGGTTAAAAGTCACTTGTTTTCTGAAGCAAAGCCAGCAGATGAATCAAGTACAGTGTCAACTACATAGACAGTGCCTCTAGATCAGGGACGAGACAGTTTGGCAAGAGAACGATGGGAAATCATGGGAATGCGATCCAAGATCTTTTTAACTAAACAGCATGACACCTTTTTATTAGACTCAGACAATATTGGTAACACAGCCCTGTTATCCTGCATTATTGTGCAAGATGAGCACATGTGCAGAGCCACAGACAAAATCTGGGAAAACTGACATGGCCGAGCTGCTCTCTGTGGATTCTCAGTACTGTCTTTGATTTTGAAAAGGGACATGGAGCTGCATATTTGAGTTCTTCATAAAAAAGGAACAAACAACACAGAGGGATTTACAGAAGGGCATTACAAGACAGCTGGTTTATACCCCTTAACAAACACAACCACCATAAAACCAGGACTTTCTGGTTACCTACGCAAAAGATGAGAATATGGATTGAAATCTAATAGTGGGCATTACTCTGAACACAAGGAAAAGCCTTCATGCTTAGAAAGGGTAACAAAAAATTCATAGTCCGCTGTCAAGAAAGCAAGATGCCCTTCCACAAACTGCTGAGCAGGCCACATAACACATGAAATGAAATCCAGACTCTAAGTACCCTGTGGGCTAGACAGTGAAGTGGAGATCCAGGAAAATCCAAATCTTCCTGCTTTTTCCACAGTAAACAATTCAAACTGGCTTTTCCTTCTCACTCCTGCATGCACATGAACTTCATTAACAAACATGCATGAAAAAGGTGCTTGAGGACAAATCAGTAACTGATCTTTTATAACAAATCAGAAGTTACTGAGAAAATCTACTATAAAGAGTCTGTCAAAACAAGTCCCTTAAGGATTAGCAGAAACTAAATCCTCTGTCAGATATTTTTCTCTCAACAGCAGTAAAAGTGCCTTAGTATCAGAAGATCTTAGAAAACATCCTTTCCTGCTCTCAGAAGGGGTATCTGAATAGTACTGCCTTCTTCAGAACCACTGATTCTATTTCTTCCCTTTTGTTTTTATACAAGCTTTACTTTTCAGAGCAAATACAGCATTTAGCAACTACTAGAGCAACAATATTGATTCACTCTTCATTTCACTGGTATTATTATTGGCTGGGACAGTACCTTTAGGAACATTTGCCTAGCATCAGTGAAAGGCAATTAACAACATTTGAGCTAGCTACATATTTTCAAATAATAGCCCACATTATGTCTAGGGAATACACAGTGTTAGACTATTTTTTTTTTTAAGGCAGAAAGAGTATAAAGTCATCTTTGCTAGTGATACAAGTCAACATTTGCTCTTTCAATCTGTAAGAAATTTTTGTAGAAGATTGGTTTTAAATAGTCAGAATCTTGACACATGTCAAAGCCTTTCAAACTCACAGTTGGAGAAATTAATATTTAACATGCTGTCAATGAGGAGCCATCATGTTTATTGTCTTAAAGTAATTTGGACAAGTCTTTTATTTTGACGTGTCACTTGAGCTTACATCACTAAGAGATCGCAGCATCTGTCTCACTCTGAGCTACTGGGAAGTAAATAACTGCTATCGACAGGCACTAGGAACAACACAGGAGTTCCCCTCCACAGCGAATGGATCAGCATGTGCCAGCACCAGCACGGCAACATTCACCTCCTGGACTGGAACAATACGTGTGCTTTTCCCAAATGCCTTTCTGATTGGAGTTTACCAAGCTTCCCTGGATTGTATGCCCTGAGCACTAATCGATAGCGAGACAGAAAATCACTCCCATGTTTCACTTATGAACAGACCCCCTTCTTTGCCAATGTTTGTGTTTTTCAAATACTGTCTAGTCTCCAGCACTCAATTTTCTTTTCACCACAGCAATTCCTTTCCAGAAAAAAAAATATAAAAGCCTTAGGTTGGCAAATTATGCACCACCACCACTATTAATCAATAGCTGGTGTAACCTAAAAGCAAACAAGGGTTTTGTTTCTATGCCACAAGTGGAACGTTAAGGGGAAAAAAAAAAAAAAAAGAGGGGGCAGTTCACTGAATTGGAGCCTTTTTCTTTATCACAGAATTGGCAGTATTTTCTATGTAGAAAGGGAAATCTCATCTTGAAACCAGCTACTGCACATGGAGAGGCTCCATGCACTGCAGCCCGCCAGCCTCCAGAGCACGGCTGCACCGTCTCTTGGAAAGCAGAGTGTCACATGAAGTACCCACACTAATACTTGCATTGTCCAGTTGGTTTTGTACCAATCTTCAGCTGTTTGTAAAAACCATACATTTGTAGATGTTATCACACCCTGGTTCATCAAATCAAGCAAACACATGAGTCCAATACATTAACTGCCTGAATTCATGATCCCCATGTTATGTTTCTGCTGTTTTTCTTCCCCTAGACATCTCATGCAAAGTACTACTATCATTAATATTTCAGAATGCTCCTAAGAGTCCAAACTGCAATGCAGAACCTTTCCAATGTAAAGTTCAATATAGAAATAACTTATAACCAATTTAACAACAGCAACTTACTGCTATTTCTTTTTGTTATTAAAAAGAACACCTATGAACAGGTCACCAGGTTCAGCACTGGTGATCAGTCGGCTAACTTAGCAATTCTGGAACAGATGAATCATATAAAAGACACTCTTTAACCACGTATAAATCCTTCTGGTGCAAATACTGATGGCATACAACACCAAAACCTTGCTAACAGGAAAAATCGAACTCAAAACTTTAAACCTTGTGGCTTCTGGTTTCCAACATCTTAAATAAACATGAAACATAGAAGTTTTTCCTTGAAAAAAACTTGTTTCTGAAGCTCTTGGGAAGACAAGCTCAACTGGCCACTGACTGACAAGAGGCTGTCAGCAGAACAAGTCTCGCAGTGGTCAGTGCCACTCTTACAGAGGGGTGACAGACACATGTTGGACACATAAACCCTTCCCTGCTGTCTGACAGAGAACACAAACATCCAGCTTAATGCAGCTACCAGGAGCACTAATGCTTGCAGCATTTTTACAGAATCTCTAAAATGGGAACAGACATCTCTTCAGGATCTTGGCTGCTCCACCAATCCATACGCTTGAACACCTACTGGAAAAATCAGAAATCTGAAGAACTCGCACAAGGTACTGCCTTAATCCACATATATTAAAGAACACTTGGCAGCACTGCCTAAGCATTTATTCTAATACAAATTGCAAAGAAACTGCACTAGCTGTTCCATTTATATATCATCTTTTATAGTTTTTATGACGTATTTCCCAATAATAAATCAAATAAACTTTATTAAAAAGTAAACAGCATATACTGTTACAGACTAATTTTTTTGCAGCCTAAATTCTGCAGCTGTAATCCTTAAACTTCCCAAGAATTTTCCAACAGATGCAACTAAATGAGCTAGTGAATTCTAAGCTGATGAGTTACAGGCATCCTTCTCTAGTCAAAGTAATCAACAGGAATGCAAAACTGTCAACTGCAACGTTACAGATTTGTTCTAATTGTAAAGCTGAATGCCAAGCCTCAAAGGGACCCTACTAAAAGCAGAGCACATTCCCAATCTACTTCTCTACTTCCATTCACACCGTACATGTTACTCCATACCAAGATGTGCTTTTCTTCAGGCATCCCTAAAGGGAATCAAGTTAAAATGCTTACAACATTACTGGTTACAGATGTTGACAACGTAAATTTTGGTCAGTTAGAAGTTCCAAGTTCAAACTGTTCAGACATTTCATCTTCACAATAAAAAGCTTCACTGAGAAAGCATATCAGTGGCTTAACTTTAGATTGAGAAGTGAAGAGTTCTCCTGAAGGACCTGATTCCTTGAGATGATACTTCATAACATCATATACTTACAAACCTGACCTTGCACCCTTGCCAAGGCAACACACAGCCCTAAAAGCCACTGCTTGGTTGACTTATCTGAACCGCAAAAGAGTCATTAGTCTTCCTCAAAACAGTAACAATTCCTTGGTTATTCTACCTTAAAAACAAGAAATCAACAGAGAATTCTCCTTGTGTAAGCCCATAAGCTGATTCTATGTCTGCAGAATACATCATGAACTTCAGATATTTTTGTAGTTCATCACTAACTTAACATACATCTCAGAACATTTGATCAATAATTTTCTGAAGCATTAACAATTATGGCTTCCCTATCACAGACTTCAAGAGAAAAACCCCATTGTCCTAGATTTTAAATGAAACATCTTGCGATAGGCAGTGAGTTAGTGAAGCACAGTGAGGCTTCGAATGTGAACCATTCTGTTTGCATCAGCAGGCAGCTCTGCAGTTCCCAGCCTCTCTAAATCACACGTTCCTTAGAGCCTCTGCCCGGATGATGAGCACCTCTCTCCCTGAAACACAGAGCTGCCTTGGATCAGGTACAGCAGCCACCTCAGGAAACTCACTCAGGCCCCTGTACCTCTCATCCTACGGGAACTGCGGAGCCCTTTGCCGTGCTCTGACTTGCAGGAGCACATCTCAGTGTTCCAGTAAGCTGAGACCATTCTGACGCCTTCTCACAGCTCAGGCACCGTGCTGCTGCAGCGTAGGCTGTGCCCTCCTTGAGCAGCACTCTGGTTACTGTCAGAGTGCAAGAGGAGCTCCTTCCCCAGCTCAGCTCGGTCTGGCTGCAAGCAGGGATCAGCACAGAGAATCAGGTGCACGCATGAACAGGGCATAGAAAAGGATGCAAATAAGAATGCAGACAAATTCAAAGTGAAGCTGTAATATAAGAAACGAAGAATTTCAAATAATTTCAAGGAATTAAACATTTGAGTCTCATATGAATCCTCATGTCTTTTATTGAGAAAAATCTCAATAAAATCCTTGAATAAATCCTGATCATTAGCGAGTTCTGAAGCAACAAGGTTATGAACTGAACAAGAAACTCTGGAGTGCATTTATAAAGCTTCTCAGGTGGGAAAAGCATGACTTATTATCTAATAAAGCTACAAACCAAGGCATGACAGCCTTCACACCATGGATATACTGAGCTAGAGCAATAGCATGTAACTGGCATTTAAAGACACTCTGAACTCATGCACCTGCCTTAAAAAACACAATGGAATACCAAAATTAGACAGTCACAACCTGAAAAATTTAACTATTAGAAGAAGAAATTTAGAATAACTTTGTCGGTCTAAAAGAGCAACAAATGATGAAAATGAAAAGTATCAGTACTGTAGAAGCAATGAAGGGATTGGCAGATAACTGGTTCTCTTCCTGTGACAGTTACATGCGCTTGGATCTTTTTCAAGCTGTTTACGAGAGTTTTGTCAGACAGGAACCTTCAGACTCCAGACCAATTTGCAAACAATTGCAGTTGCCTGCTGCCTTTTAGTTCTGTAATTCAGCACAATAATTCATGGGTTTGGCACCGCATAGAGAGCAAGATTGTCAAGGGACATAAATACTTCTATCAAACAAACCACCCCATCAGACAAGAGGCTGGACAGAGTCTGTCCTCTGATGCACACCAACTGCAAGTGTTGCAAAGTATCACGATTTCTATTTCTCTTCCCATTTACTAGGCTCCCTCTCCACACTTTACCTACCATTTTTTAATCTCAGTTTACTAAATTTCAAATGGGCCAGGTAACTGTTTAATTTTGGTGATATTTAGTCACAAAATAAGAAGGAGGGAACAAGAATAAAATTATTTGCATCAATAGGACTGCTGATGCACTGAAGTTATGGAAAGAACACCACACTAAATGCACCTGGAATGGGAAAGTGCTGCACCACTGGGAAATACATTTTATGGTCTTGGCTTACTTTGGGATTACTAAACCATGGATGCTTTGTACAGTTATTTACACAGTCCCACGATGTAAGAAGCTTTCTATTAAATCTGAACAGGGAAGGTTTTGGATAGCAAAGTTAAGTAACACACCCCCAGATACCAGAACATTCCCTTTGTGGAGGGGAAGCCCTGTGCTACCACTTTGAAAGCCACACAGGGAGTTCAGAAACCTCCTTCAGGTAACAATCGTACAAAATCTTGTCCTCTTAAACGAGTAAATAAGTACTTTCAGAGGACTTTTCTTGATTTCAGGAGCACTAATAGCAAAGCCTTTGTGTTTGAGCAAAAGTGACCAAGAGCACGTGCCCTACAAACACATTCAGTGAATGGAGATACGCTGCACAGAAATCTTCCACTTGTGAAGAGAACACAACGTGTTTCGTGGAAGAAAAATCCTTGTGCTTTTTACAGAAACGTCCCATCAGCAGATATCTGAGTTAATAGTCACTTCTGTACTAAAAAAATAAAAATAAAAGTGATGAAAACATCCCTTCTCTTCCAGATCAAAACCCCATTAATCAATTACCTTTTTACCACGTCTCTTAACAGCTTTAAGATAATCAAACAGCTCAGGTAATCAAACAAGTTCTATGCAATGAAACTGGTTGTCTGAAAACATTTTTCCAATACTTGAAATAATCCAAATAATTACGCTTTTTTCCCCCAATACTTTGAATTATCTAAATAATTGCATTTTTTTTTTAAGTTGAAACTACCCAAATTCAATCCTTGACCTTATTGAGAGTTTGAGCACTGAGCCAGCTAAGAAACTGGCTGATTGCTGAATTATCTCATTCAGTGCAACCAAAATTACCACAAACTCTCACAGAAGCTATCTGAGATGTTCCAATTACCAAACAACAGTCATGAGAAACTGCTCTGCTGCTAAGTTCCCAGTCAGCAGCTTTTGAAAGATGGATTGCTTAGAGATGACACAAAGAAAAGAAAAAGAAGAATCTGAGAACAGAAAACATTTAATTATAATTATTCACATTCATAAACACTGCATGCTAGCCAGCCCCTGTGCAATTTGAAATATATCTTATGTTTATTCACACCTTACATATTTGTTTGAAATAAGTTCCCAGCATGAATCTCTGAACGCTTCCTACAGGTTTGCACAGTATTTAATTGAATGACAGACAAAAGAGACATGGTGGACTCAGCTACGATAAAAGCAGAAGACAGACAACAAACAAGCTGAAAAACCACAACCCTGAATAATTGCTAGGCTAAGAATGCCTGTGTTACTTTTCTTTTTCAAACATAGATACATATCTGCATATGGAACCGTTCACATCTGCTCGAAACAAAAAGAACAGAGCATAAATAATTAATACACTGACTGAAAGGAATGTCTACAAATCCTGGATTTGGACAGCAAAGATGACCATTTCCAGAGATTACTCTAGAGCTCATTATTAATCTCTAGGCTGCTGCCACTGCTTAAACCTGTTACCATGAGTTTTCATCTCCCACTGCTACTAAGCAATGAGGCTATCAGAAATAAACTATTGTGAACTGAAGCCAGCAACACAAACAACTGTGTTTGGAGTTGCAATTCCATGTAAACGAGGCAACCTTCAGCTGGAACTACTTGCTCCTATAAAAGTGTATCCCTCAGAAGAGGCAATGCCAAATAAGGAAAAGATGCAGCAAGAAATACAGAAAACCCCAAATTTATATAAGAACAAAGAACAGAGGTTGCAAACTTCTTTGACAATTTCCCCCCTCATGTAGGTGGCTACTTAATTTATTTAAGAATAGACCAAAGAAATCAGAAATCAAGGCGTGAAAATTAATTTAAAATCAGCTGGAGAAAGCTCAGCTCTTGCAATAGTATGGCTTAGGGCAAAAAGTGACAAACATTCTGTTCTCAGTTACACATTTCTCTGTAGCAACTCCTTCAGATTAAAGGCGCAGTTGCCCAGACCTTTGCAGGAAGCTTCAGTTACCACTGGAACAGGAAGAAATTCTAAGTTTCAATAAAAGAACTTCAGGACCTGAGAGATGCAGTCTCTTCCTTAGCCAGATTACCTTATACTCTAAGATTAAAAACAATTAAATAAAAATGAGGCAAGCGTATCAGAGAGAGGGATGAAGTCCTCTCGCAGACTGNCCGCCGGCAGCGCGGCCGGGCGGGAGCGGGCCGGGCAGGCCCCGCCGCGGAGCCCCGCACGGCTCTGGGGGCTGCGCGTCCCGCCTCCCTCCTCCAGACCGTGCCCACCGGAATGCAGAAGCCATTTTTTAATTGTACCTGTGTTTCTGCGTAGTTACAAAAGCACCCCGGCCCTCCTGGAGCACAGAACTGCGCGCCCCCGGTTTGGCGCTTGGCGAGGTGAGGCCTCCGCTCGCAGGGGCAGCAGCGGCCGCCCTCCCCCACGCGCGCAGCACGAGCCCCCTCGCCGGGGCAGCTTCCTTTGCGGGTGCCACACTGCGAGAGCAGCGAGGCTTTCAGATGACCCAAAACTGACGTCTACGGCCTCCACTCGTGCCTTTCTTCCCCACCATGTCATGTCAGAGGTTAAGAGCAACTAAGAAAGACAGACGTTATTCCCATTTTGTCTGTAAGACAGAACTATGGTATAGATGTTTTGAAAGGGGGTTCTGACACAATGAAGAGCCTGTTTTGTCATGTATATGAGTTTCAGACACGATTTTCCCCTTCCTTAAATGAAAACAAATGAAAGGAAAAGGTTGCACCTGTATATAATCTCTACAGCTCTTTTACCTATCAACAGGTTTTTTTTGCTGCAAATGAAAAAAAATGGTCTTTGATAGAAAAAGAAAAGGCAAAGCAATCTTTTTTGAACATATTAAGTTAGAAATTCCTAAAAAACCCCAAATCAAACAGGCAATGTCCCACAAGCAGCAGCCAGCACCCAGGAGAACGAACATAGCAACTGGCAGTGACCAAGCAAACAATTCAATACAATATAAATGTCCAGTAAAAACAAACCCCAAACCATTGTTGTTTTGCTTTTTCCAATAAAGAAATATCAGGAAATAAATAATCTGCTATTTTGAAATCTAACCCAGTATCAGAAAGAAAATCCAACACTTTCTCCTCACATAACTAGCCAGCTTGGTTGGCCACTTCAAAGATCTCATATTACTGCTAGTTAACCAACCATGTAATTCTAATTTGTTATCACAGAGCAGGTACTGTACATGCTTATTTAGTCCATCCACATGACAGGGTAATTTGTAGTTATATAATTTCATGGTAATTATAGTTGGAATTACTATGTACAAACTGGGCATTTCCAATGTAATTATCAAAAACTAGAGGCTCCGTATTGACATGATTAGTAGAACCCTTGCAAAACAAAGTATTATGTAAGAGTGACTTGAAGGTTGTTTTTCCCTCCTCCTTTAGCTTTGTAATCAACAAAGCACAGCAGTGCAGAAAGCCAGAGACCGAAGCCAGTATTTTGTGGTGTGGGTGGCACTTACCTCCCATGAGTTGATTAAAGTTGCTCATTCTGCTCACATTTATTATCAAGGATGACAACTATCCAAATGTTACCCCTCCACTGAAGAACTTTAGTGGATAAAAAGAAAAATTATTTTCATTTTAGACTTTAATTGCTGAATTTGAAGACAGGCACCAGTGCAACCACCCTTTTTTCTGCTATATTCATTACCACACAGTGCTTAGTTTCTACTTGTGTCACAGACAGAAGAACACAGAGGTAGCTGTGGAAAAAAGCAGCTTCAGTATCTGAGACACAGACATGTCACTGCTGTATCTGCCTCATTTCTGTACAAATGGTCCAGGAATTCAAGGGCCTATCAGGCTACATAAATTCTGTAATTTGTTTCTCCCCAGTTATCTTCAGTTTGCAGTTCATGGTCTCATTTAAGAGTGTTAATTCAGGGGAGCCTCTCCCAGGGTTAGAGTATTTGAAGCCCAAGAGATGGTGCTGTCTTCGCACGCTGAGATGGTTGGGCCTTTGTATGAACATCTGGAAATGAAGCACTGGGCACATGCAAATACGCAGAATATCAATTCAAGTGTGCCAGTAATATGATCAATAAAAATAAAAGCTAAAAATTGGTAAATTCACAACCATCTCAGGGCAGTGAAAGACTGAACATGAAAATTCATAAACAACAAAAAAGTATTTTCGAAGTCTGCCTATTATGGACAATGTGTGAACTTTGAGTCTCATCAGTGAGGATGGAAAAATAGCTGTCATAAATTAACCTGAATGCAATATTAAACTAGAATTATTCCACTACAGCTCCTCATCTCATACAGACAGTCTACCACACTCACCATGACATGCTGCAACTGTATACCAATGGTTGCAGCAGTGAGCCAAAATGAGCGTACCCAGTCAAAATCCCGGAAAACTGATAGGCAGGGAAGACTAAAGGAGTGGTAAGGAAGCAGGAGCTCCACAAGGCTATTAAAGTACAAGTCCCTCATTCATGAACACATTTATTGTGCTAGTAACGTGGCCTATGTTATTACAAGTAGTTTTAAATCAAAAATTAGGAAGTGGGAAACATGCTCTGTCATTGAATACTTTGAAGAAATATCATAATGCTCAATTTGTTTGACACTGTAAAAAAAAAACAAACCACCACACACTGTTGTAATTGAAAACAAAAGCCAGCTGGCTGGGGAGAAAATACTATAGGAAGGGCACAGCTACAAAATGAAAAAACAAGATCTTTCTAAGCACCTAGCTCCCAACCAAAAGATGGAGAGGAGAGAGGAGAGGATGCTGTGCTGGAGGTTGTTCTCTCCTACTTCAGTAGAACTGGATGTTAGTTACAGCTGTTTTCAGAAGTGATGTTGCCTGCAGCAAACATTTTTTCCTACTTGCTTTATTTCTCTCAGACTTTTCCTATCCATGTGGTTTCCTTCTCCTTGCTCCCGCTCAACCTGCAAGGTTCCATCTCCTGGCTCCAGAAGCAGCTGCTAATATTTTGGCAATACAGCCTCTGGTGTGAAGCACAGGAAAAGGCCTGTAGGCAGCACTCACATTTAAGCTATACACGAAGGAAGAGAAGAGGCAGGGTGAGCGAGAAGGCAGCAGGATGCTTTCCAGCACTGGACAGATCCCTAAGAAAGCAGTTTATCAGGCCTCCAGATTACATTTCAGCTTGGAACAGAATGTAAAAATATTTTTCAATATTTAAACATGAAACCTATCCAGTGTGAAACTCCTGCTCTAGAAGGTGGCAAACCCAAGCAAACTGGCGTGTGCAGGTTTCCCTCAGGGCTTTCCCTTGCTGTGGGGTGCTTTGGGGCAGTGGTGCAGGGGAAGGACCTTGGTAACACACCAAGTGAGAAACTGAAACCCTTTCAGACTAGGAGCTATGCTGATATCACATCCTTATTGGCAGCAGTGACTTCCCTAACTGAGGAATTAGGCACAGGAAAGTAACCAACAGAGACTGCTGCCACTTACCATGGGGCTGGGCTGCCATTTGAAACAGAAAACGACTTTGAATTTTGGGTCTGATGCTCCCTTGCTCTTAATGACCCCATTCTCTAGATCCAAACAACAGCAACAAACCCCTTACAATTCCATCTTTGTTACGATTACAAGCCAAATCATACTGCTTTTACATCAACTCGAAGAGAAGGCATTAAAATCCTCCAGGGAAACGAAAGAGCAGCATCTGTTCCTAGGCAGACCTGCAGACAGGAGCGAGCCCCTCACGGCAGCTGCCCGCAGGCACCGCCATCCCCGGCCAGGCCGCTGCCCAGGAGGCTCCACGGCCCACAGGACAGCAGGACACACCCCGGGCTGGGTGGCAGGCTGGCTGCCGTACCCACCCGCACCTGGAGAGTGCTCTGAAGCCGCTGCCGCAGCACGCAGGAGACAGTTCCCTGGAGCTAACGGAGAGCAGCGCTATAAATAGAGTATTCCCAGTGCCTCCACACGCACAGTGCCACTACACTGCTTTAACTCTTTATCAACACCGTGCACAAACAGCAGAGAGGAGGCAAACCCGACAGGGGCAGTGCCGACACTGCTCTCACCCGCAGCCCTGGAGAGCAGAGTGGGCTCTGCCAGGAACAGAAGGGCCAGTGGGCTGGGAGGCCCTGCACCACCACAAGCTGCCATCATGGTTCCACACCCACTGCAAAGCTCTGGCACCCTCCAGTGAGCCACAGGCCAGCTCCTGTGCAGCTCCAGCACTGTCCCTGTCACAGCAGAGCCCTGCAGCCAACGGCACGGCCAGTGCTCGGCAAACAGCACTGCACACAGGCTGCACACACAGCATGGAGGCTCACCTGGAAACCATGGACATCCCAGGTCCAGACACAGAGGCCACTGCTCCACTCAGGGACACAACCAGTCTTCCAAAGGGCAGCAGTGGGGAGACTCGTACACAGGAACTGGGCATCACTTACCAAAAGCTTGGCAAAACACAGTGTCACCCCCACTGACAGAATGGCACACGGGAGAGGCTGCCCCTACACCAGAACATCCTTAAAGGGGAACATAAAGACACTGCACCTATATTTCACTTGGGAGGCTGGAAAGCTAGCAGAAGAGGAAGTAATTTTCACTACCTGGCTAAACTCCATCCCTGCCAAACCACTTGCTCAATCTCTAGCTAAGACAAAAGTAAAGCTTTATTTCACACCTGAAAAAAAGACACACACCAAAGCCGTGAGGTTCAAGGAGTTTGACTGTACCTACAAAGCTGATTAAGGAACTATGCCAGAGTGAATCTCAGATCTCTTGACACCCAGCCCAACTACTCCCTCTTCTAGACCCCACTAGCAAGGGACCTGTCACTCGCTATTTTAATTCTCAACCTTGCCACTACAGAAGGACTTGGCTCCTTTGAGAGGAGCCTGAACAGCAAATCCATAAATGATGCCACTCATACTGCCATGGAAATGTGAGAATTTCAGATGGTATTCTCCAGCAAGGAGCTGAATTATTATCTCACAACGCTTTGATAGGAAAACATGCTCCTTTCTTGGAGCATTCTGTTTTTTTCTCAAAATACTCATGCATGATAAATACTCGCAGGCACTAGTTTACTTAATTTTCTTTCAGGACAGAGCTTGTTAGAACCATTTCAGACTCAGCATCCAATCTATAATTCTTCACAGAAACAAGCCTGTCTGCCTCAGTATTTATCCGCTGAAGAATTTGTTCTCTCTTTTATCGTCCCCCACAATGACTTACAGCTATATTTCCTGCAGACAACTCTCACACAACAAGTGTAGAGAGCCACCCGCTCAGATCCTGTACCTCTCCCTTTCCTGTTTACACTACTCCTCCTCACAGAAAATGCCTGCCTATGCTGCCACAATAGGATGTTTGGTAAAAAGCCCTTGCCCTTAGCACTGGTAGAGAGCTGGAAGGTTCCCCAAATGAGTGTTTCCAATTTAGGGATATATTGCCCCAAAAGAATAGAATTTTGTGTTGCTGCACAAATGTGATACTTTTGTGGTGTCATACCAGCATCCTTCTTTTTCACCCACTGTGTTATCAGAATGCCACTGCAGGCAAGAGAGTTCTAGGAAAAAGCAGGGAAAACTGGTGTTAGGGAAGCAAGGATAGTCAGGTTCAGAAACTCAGGTGGGATGCTTGCCTTCACATGAGATTGATAACCCTCGCTTCAGCAATGCACAGAGCAGCACAGGTACAAGGATTAAAGGTGGAAACACAAGACAAACATCCAGACTCTTAACTGGGACATCCAGGAGGACTGAAAGGGAATGTTTCTGAGAGGACCGAGAGCAGTTGCTCCAGTTCTGGACTGGTCTCTCATAGCAGCCAGTTCTTTTCAGTGAAAAGTACACACATGCATATATTAGTTTATCTTTTTCCTCCCCTTTTTTGTTCTTTGGTTCAGGTTCCAGCCTAGTGGAAAAGTATTGTACCATCCCCCTGCTGTGCTACAAGTCTCCTTTTCGGTTCAATTAATGAGCCATAAATAACACGATGAAGGTGTCAACAAAGAGTGTAATTTATCATAACTTGTCAGAGGAGCGATTCTTAGGAGGAGAACGCTCATTCACAGTCTGGTGTAACACACGAAGATTTATTCCTTGCCTGGTACCTCCCTCTACTCCCTTGGCCCGCCAAAATTTATCTTGTGCTGGAACCCTCACAGGTGTACCACTTTGACAAATATGCTGTGAAGTCTGGTATTCATCACAGGCAAGTCTTTGTTGGGAAGGAGGCAGGCAAGAAATAAATTTGTTTTAGAAAGAAGGTGCTTGTGATTCAATGTGCTCAGGGGTATGGGGAGAGGCAGACAGGCTCATTATTTTTAACCTCCCTGTGTCTGCAAGAGAAGAAAATGAGGTAATGTAGTTGATGTGACATTACAGTTCCTGACTTCATTACTTGCTGCCTGGTTAAACAAGCACCTAGGTAATTACTACTACTGCAGTCTTACTTAGCTCTGCTTTCACCTCACACTTGCCTCCAATAAGAAGGGCAACTGACAGCTACCAGTGCATTTTATGGAGGGGAAATTTTCTCATGGCCAAGTCCTTTACATAAATTAAAATTCATCAGCTCAAAGGCTGTTCTTACAAGGCCCAACTGGACATGAAGCTTCTAAAGCCATTTTGGACACCCAGGGTAGCACCGTAAGACAGCAGACTGAGGCAGAGGAGAGTCTCTCAAACAAGACTGGGAGCTGGCTTTACCCCTATGCAAGCCTAGAAAGCTAAACCAATCTCACTGCTCCAGATTTACACCACTGTGACATTACACTTCAAAACCAAACTGCAGACTTGTGTCTTCCTTGTGAACACAAAGTGCAACATTTACAGGTCTGAAATGGAGACTCATAGATCCGAACTGGAATTTTCAGCACGCAAGAATGAAGGCGAATTCAGCTGCACTTGAATTTGATGTCTACAAGAAGGCACGCTGCCTGTAACAGTCTGAACCAGGCATGAAGATTTATCATTGCCAGCAACTAGAGTTTGACATTCTGAACGCAAACTGGCACAATTCTACCAGTGCTGAGACTGAACATAACTTGAAAGCAATTCCTTTTTAGAGCGCTAATACAAAAAAACCTCCAAACTGTCATACTGGAGTGATATGTACTTAGCAGTCTTTTAAGTGTGATATAGAAGGAGAAGCAGAAAGCTCAACAGTAGAACATTAAAAAATCCCCCAAAACTACCTGGATGTGATAGAAATATCTGCTGGGAAAAAAAAACAAGATCAAAGCATTTTACTCCTTGATCTTTGGACTGACCAAAAAACGTTTTGACAGTAAATGTCAACCCCCTAACCTGTTATCCTACAGGTTTGAAAAGTCAGTGGGCTCCCCCACCTCTCTGAAGAACATGCAGCTTGCAAGAAGAGGCCCTTCCTCAGCAAAACTGTCCATTTCTTTTAAGCATTGAAACCCTTATAATTTAATATAGTTCTGTTAATTTTGTGCTTTTGAGATTGACCTAGTGCTACTACAGTGTTTTTATTAAAAAAAGAAAATGAGCTCTGTACTGGCTGCAAAAGCCAAGCACAGAGAAAGGCAGCCTACAATTGTACACTTGCAAGAAACTTTCATCTGCCTTTTCCTTTTTTTTTTTTTTTTTTTCTTAAGGGAAAGAAAGAAGTTTTGAAGCTTGGAACTGACAGTTACTTGGTTCAAGAAATACCTAATTAGCATAACAGCAGCAACATGCTAAACAAATTAACTGCTGTGGGGTCACAGTGGCCTCCCACTGACACAGATCCAGGCAAGCATTTATTTTGCTTTGTTCTAAAGGTTGCCCTGTTTTGTTTGAGTCTCCACTCCCTCACATAATTTACTACCAGTTTCCTACAAGACAGAGTTGTTCCACATTAGAAATACTTCTAAAAGCAATTAAATCTAAGATGTTGGATGTAGCTCCTGGTTCTTACCTAACACAATCTAAAAATTACGTGGCAGACAATTTCTGGAGAAAAATTGCTTTCCAGTGACACAGCAAGGACATCAGCTCCTTACACACCTCTGATAATTCAGTGCTGGGCCATTTTCACTGCAGTACAAGCACCTCAGTCCGATTTTGCACATGGCAAATATGTTCCATGTTAGCACATGAGAACATGTAGGATCCTGAGCAAGGATTTCTAAACAGAGCCAAAAAAAACCCTCCAAAAATGCCTCATTGCAAACAGCTCAAAGACACAATCTGAAAAAATATTTGGATTTGCAGGATACACATTAGGTATATGTAAATATGCATAGGGATAAACGTGTGAAGGATATGTACTAACGCCTTTAACTGGAAAAAAAAGCCCCACCATGTTCTAAGAAAATCTTTTCATCAGAGCACGTTATCTCTCAGCCCCCTGTCAGACTTAATTAAGGGGAGCACATGCACAACACACGCAGGGCTTAGGTCCCAGCATGCCTGACACAGCTCCGGAGGTGGGTGGCAGATCAAGCTTTAGGCCACTTCTCTCTTCTCCCTGATCCTGGTGCTGACTGGAGTCCAAATTGACTCTTGCCAGAAGTTACAGTTGTGGCTGGCACAAAAACAAGAACTGTATTTCATTTAAGAGTTGGAAAATACTTTCCATTCTGTATTGGAAGAAAGATGAAAGCCTTGAGAACGTTGCAGAAGTGCTTTCGTAGAACAGTTGACGGTCTGGTAGCCCAAGCAGATACCCGAGACAAAGGTGCCAAAGCAAGAAGAACTGGGCCCTGAACTTCACCAGGCCGCATCCTAAACTGACTATAGCTAGAGAGTCAACTACCACATATATTTAACCCAGTGAAGGATTAATCATTATTTCAAGTGGTTTATTCCCCGAATCAGACTGAGTGGTACCAGAGCTCATGCTGATTTAAGCATGCCTGTCTCCCCCACACCCCAGAAATCTCACTGGCCGTGCTTCTCAGGTGACAGCATTCTTCCTTCCTTTCTGGTTGCACAGCAATGAACAGTCCTTGTGAAAATACTCAAATTCCCATTTTAGGCAATGGATGCTGCATTTCAGTTAAAACAAGATCTGCACATCTTGGGCTCCAAATTGAAAATTTTTTAAAGTAGGCTTTCTTGCACTTCTCTTTTTTTCCAAGTATACTAAGAAAGCTAAAATGTATTAAGAATATTATTAATCTGTAGAGACCTTTTTATCATTTGACAGGTTATGATGTGAAGCCAGTGCCTAGCAATCAAATATTGTCTTATCTTAGACCAATATTCTAGGTACATTGACCCAAGAAAAATAAAATCACATTTGCAAGAAAAAATAATGTACATTTACACACAGTTATTTGTTTATATAAATGCATGTGACAGGCCATTTTGTAAAAGCTGAAACAAGCTCCTGTACACATCACTATTGCTTTGAGCTCTGTGTATCTGAACTCATCTTCTGACTTCAGCACAGCAGGAACAAATACATTTACTTGTAAAACAAAGGCAGACCTGTTTGGAGGTGGACACAATAATCAATCCACTTGCCACGGAAGCAGTAAGCATTCATTTACCATTATATGACCTGCAGCAATACATATTATGTCTTTTGCCAGCAGGAGCCTGGTCAGCTGCAGCAACCACAACTTTGTCAGCAATCAGTCACAACCATCCTTGGCAACCTTTTGTTTGCTGCTCGTTAAGGTGAATTTATAACAGCAGGATGGAACATTTTCTGGAAACCATCCTTCAGTTCTAAGTGATAATGTTGATGCTGCTTCAAGTCAGCATTTACCATTAAACTGCCCTATAGATTTCCTCTTGCATTCCCACTCCTAGCTCAACTTTGTGCAGTTTGAAGAAGGCAGCCCTTCCTCCGAGCAGGAAGGAAACCCCCCTCTGTTGTCAGAGCCTGCATTTTGTATGGCTGTCATATCCAGAAAGACCTCCAGAGAACACTAAACTAGTTTGTAATGCTGTAAGGGAGCTTACTAAATTGAGTAAGGGAAGTTGCTAAATTGAGACTGAGATGATATATATGCAGGAGATCACAAACTTTTCCTTACACTACTGGAGGCCTGATTCTCCATCCATGATGCTAGCACAGCCGGCAGATATTCCTACAAATTTTTAATAACTGTTTAACAACTTCATTCCTATCTGATTACTACTAGAACTACCATGTTAGAAAGCGCAATTTTTTCTTTTTTTTGATATTATTAGCCCCATCCAAGATTTGATGACAGACAGGATCCATTAATCATGCCATCAAGAGCCAAGCAGCTGTGGTCAGTAACCCATACACAAGCTGGGGCAAGGCCTATTGGCTGCTGCACTGATCATTTCTTGAATGCAGGCACTGTCAGCTGCAATTTTCTAATGTAGCTTTTTTTTCCCCAAATACATCACTCCAGGAAAAAAAAAAAAAAAAAAAAAAAGAATGCATTCATCTGTACAGTTTTAAGCTGCCAGTAATCAAGTAAGATACTCTGCCCTACCATCAATGTAGGTTTTTTATCTAGGCCTCTTCCAATCACCAGGAAGACACAAGAGAGCAAGACGGGAAAAACACACTGATTTGGGCTCTGCCGCATCACAGCGCGCACTTCTGCAGCCTAATTACAGCAGTACAGTTGAGACCGGGTCCATTCCCATATTCACAAGCCTCATTTACAAATTACAGCTTCTCTAGAAAGCTGTGCAGTAATTCCAACAAGCCACTGGCTAATCATAACTCCTTGCTTACTACAATTTGAAAAAATAAATCCAACACAAGAAGGTCTGCGATCTACAGACTTTTGCTATAACTAAAGTGCTCAGGTAAACAAATACTGCTCTAGAAACTCTAAAAATACTAAATATTGCAAAACTAATTCATCTGAAGCCTCAGATAAAGGCTTGGCATTTTTACTTTGTTGACTGTATTTACATTTTTAATGACAGATTTCAATAGATTTTCTTACACTTTTTATAAAAGCAATTTATGCAATTTTAAATTTAAAAATTAAGTTGATGAGGAGAGGTTTCAATTGCTTTATTGTCTCATTAGATCTAGTAAGCATTTTTTCCCAAATACTAACTTAGTCTTATCTCACAATCATGTCAAGGAGTAATTTTAATTTTGTTTTGCTTTTAAGAGTGTCTAAATGAATGCTTCATTTTGGGGTTTTGGGTTTTTTTTTTCCCTCCTCTCTCTCAACTGATAATAATCAAAGATCAACCTCAGGTATTTTATTTACAAATCCACCTCCATCATGAAGCACAGAATCAGGTCACGGTCTCTTGCTTTCTTCCAGCCACCTCATCAGTCATTAATTGGAGCCACCCAAGTCTTCTCTTTTCCCAGCCCCAGCAGTGCCTTGCTGAGAGCTGGGGGAGTACCTGGTCCCTGGCACTATGTGCTTGTCTGAGCTCATTGGAATCTGATGCAGGGAGAGCTCTGCTGGCAGGGAACAATGCTGATGGCCACAGAGGAGTGCTCTCTGCATTTTTTCCCCTGTCATTATCTAGAAAAGACAATTACTTAGAAATTGAAACTATGGAAACTTGTGTTCATTTACTAATGTGGCATTTACAAATGTTACTCAATAAAAGCTTACAAGTGACATACAAGACAGGTAAAAGTGTGGTATTAAAGCCCCTATAATCTTTCCTCTGCGCTTTACCGTTACAACGCCCATCTCAATTCTCATCGAGGTCAAGATGCTTCAAACTAACATACATCATGTATTTTTCAGTTTTTCTGACTTATAAATGTTGATGCCAATGTTAAGACTGAACGCTAAATTCCTTTAACGAGTAGTCAGCTGTGAAAGGTTTCTCTGGTGAAACAATGTATTGGAAGTCATTTCCGAAGGACAATTTTTTTCCCTACACTGTCAATGCAGGAAAAAGAGGTATTTTTTCTAAATGACACCTAAGGTACCAAGCAGGAGCAAAAAAAGGGAGGAGAGAAACATATTTAAAAGATGAGTCTTGAGAAGCAACACACAGGTATGTTACCCTAAGGACTGCTGGCTTAGCACTGGACAGATCCATACAAGTGATCAATGCTGGCATTATCAGTAGGAAACAACAAATATACACCAAACCCAGACATACAGTCCCTCGCACATGAATTATGAACCAGTCCTACACTGGTTCTGATTAGACCACTGAAACCATGGAAAGGTTGGAAGGGCCAGATTCAAACTATCTATCTAAGCATGAACTTTTTAGGAGGATAACAACTGTCTGGGCAAGAAAGAAATGTTGCTGTGTTAGGAGGACGTGTTTTCACCAGCTGGACTAAGTTTTCCGTTGGTACTGTTTAGGAAACAGTCACTTAGTAGCAGTATTTCACAATCATTTTACTGTGTCAACAGTCTAAAGGTGGGAGGGGTCACAAGCGGCATGAATAAAGAAGAGAATTCAAGTGATAACAAATTGGAGAGTGATATGAAATGAATGGTAATTCACCAAGAACGAAGGCAAAATGCTCAGCTTAGGTGGTGTAAGCAGCTGCAGAGGGACTCTGGGGAGGATCTGCTTCTAAAAGCATCTGAAAGAAAGGTGCTGCTTGGCTGGAAAGATCTCAGAGGAGTAGGAAATATGGACATAAGGAACATTGAAAAAACTATTTGATTTGTGGTCTAGATACCACAAGACTGGATAAATACTACATGAGCCTCTAAATAACTGAAAGCTTGCCAAAGAGTTGGCACCTTTTCCTCCCTGACACCTGAGGACAACACTGCAAGTACTGAGCTTGAACTTCAACAGAGCCAATTTGGATCAGATGTCAGAAATACCTGGCATGGATTACCTGAACAACTACAAAGTGTCCACCTCTGGAGCTCAGGTGGGCACACATCTGCTGGTCAGGAACGATTTCCAGACGAAGTTGCTCCGTTCAGGCCCAGGAATGGCTAAGGTGACCTCTCAAGGCACCTCCTGAGTGTGCTCACTATAACCTTTTGTGTTTGCCATGGAAAACGACACTGGAGAGAGCAATAACCTACAAATGATCCTCAAGTCACTGCATCCAGATACATGGCTTATTAGAATAGAAATGGCTTTGATAAGTATCTCAGGGATCTAAACAAACAACCCAGAAGGTGTTCTGTCAACCACTGACTATTAAAACTAAACAAAGCAAGCAGATGCTCTATATCTTGCAAAGAAATTAGTAATTAACAGCATGGCCTTCCAGCCATGTGCAGGACCAATTATTCAATTACCCATGGCCAACTGTTACCTAACTAACAGTATATGGATTTCCTGCCTTATTACACACAGTACCACAAACTCCATTTGCTGTAATGCTCCTTCCTTCATTCCTCCTCATGTCATCGTGCAATTGTAGCTCTGTAAATCTCTACTCCAGTGCAATCCATCACAAAGACTCTTATAAGCACTAAAATCATTGTTAATAGTAACAGGACAGTGAATAAAGTTTCCTTGCACCTAGAAACCATGCAAACAGAAAGCAGACAGGACACAGACACATCTATGTAGCAGATGTGCAATCCATTCCTTCAGCTGAAATGCATCTCCATCAGTGGTGTAAATAAACAAACCAGAACCCAGCTAATTTTTACAAGAACAAGGGATGAAAATGTTGTACCAAGGCTCTCCTACATTCTTTCTTCCAGCAGCTTTATTATGTTGTGCACATGAGGATAACTCCCTTTGATATGTGGGGGCTGCAGCTTTTGGAGCTGAATTCCAAGCCAGTGGCATCATCAGCTTCTGAGTGGCCATGATGGATCCCATAATGATGAGAAAGAAAATCTTAAAGTAGAAGTGGGTAACTGTCGAAGGTACTATAAAAGCTAAATACCGTGTTTTTGAAGTGCTTCTTAAGCCAAGGACTAGAGCAGTCAACATTTTCAAACGCACCCTCATCATTTTTGCAAGTACTTTTAAGAGCTTGAGTCCCACAGAAAATCAATGGGACTTGGTGCTTGTTTGCACAGCCTCATTCAATTCAAGTTAAATCAAATTAACTAAAGTGAAAATTACTATGTATTAAAGATCATTGAATTCTTTGAAAGACTCCTCATTCAGTAGCAAAGTGGCTTTCGTTAGTTCTCATTTTAATTCGTTTTGCAAGTGCTCTAGTGTTCATTTTGGCAAAACATCAACCTTCAGACTATTTGTCCCAAAAGCACAAAGACTCAGATTAGAACCAAAAGAATGAGAACAGAGGTTTACAAAGCTCTTAGCAAAAGCAAACAAATATTGAAAACAGTAGTTTAATCAAAGATAGCATGGCAATTACTAGCTAGATTGTTTTCCTGGGCTGGTATCGCACCCCCAAAACAAAACAAAACAAAAACCCAGTGAAAAAACAAAGAAACAAAAAAACCCCAAAAAAATCAATTGATCAAACAAACAAACCCCTCACACCTGCTGTAGGGTTGGAATAAAAGCAAAACCCCCACACACATTTCCTCCTCTGTTCATGTCCTGAATACAAATTCTTTCAAATGCAGTTACTCTTTACTGTCAAGTTGGACCTTGAATTCCTGAATGACAATGTTTCTCTTCTGAGTATCATCCAAAGGAGGGGAAGGAAGTGATGGTAGGCTGGGCGATGGGATAAGTGATGTCTGAAATGCGACTGAAGTGACAGCAAGATGTCTCTGAATGACCAAGTGAAATTCTCCCGTAGGTATTTGCATTGCAGGGATGTCTTAGTCTTGTCAGGATGGCAACCTCAGTTCTCTGGGCAACAAAAATGAGCAAAATACAATCAACACCTCAGTCTCAAGGAGCCAAAAGCCTTCCAGGGCAAGGGAAAAAGAAAAAAAAAAAAAGGCAGAAGTCTTTACCTTCTGGTGCAGAATCAGACTCTCTTCCTGCACTTAAGTCATGTGAGTGATCCTACTCTTAGTAGTGAACTGCAGGAACCTCACAACTTGATTTTGAGACAATTTTCTTACCATTCCTCTTCAGAGAGGAACAGCAAAAAATTCAAAATTACACCTTCAAACAATCAAAGGAAAACGCTTTATTTCTAACTTTCTTAGAAACAACAGTGAGGTGGGACCAGCTGATCGACTAAGCAGTGAATTGAAGGGCAGAACTGGGTAATTCTATATCCTGTGTTAGATATGAGTTTTACTTCACCAAGCAAAATGAAAATACACAGCAGAAAATGTGGCCCACCAACTGTGGGTCACAATGCTAACAGCACTTTAAATATTGACACTTTCAAAGCCAAGGTAAATTAAACAGCAGGTATTACTGCATGAAAGCGAGAAGAGAAATGTTTCCCTATGTGTCTCCAATTGCACAGAAAGAACCAAAGAACTTCCCTTTGTGCCCTGAAATCATGTATCTTAGCAGTGGTGCAATGCAAATTCTCAAACCAGTAGTCAGTGTAGCAAAATCAACCAGGTTCCAGGACTCTATTTTGCCAACAGGCACTGCAGCAGAGAAGTATCCCTTTTTTAATAAGGTTGTCATCACATTAAAAAGTCTCACACTCCTGGGAATTCAGACTGAGCTAAAATCAGCCCACTTTGTTAGTACATAACCTATTTGAAATTATTTTGGTTGTACCAAAGCTACCCAAGTTAAAACATATATTAATGATGTTGATGAAAACTGCAACTTACCTGAATAACATGAAATAAGAGATTTTTTCAAAAATAACCTCTCAGTCTACATGTGCAATCTGCAGTAGCTTAAGATGCCATAATCCTAAAACACAAATATTTACTGCACATGGGAAAATCTAGGAGTCTTGTTTCACAACTACTTGACAATCACTTCGAAAAACAAACCATCACAAAACTCATCGGGACTAACTGCACATGCATGATTTCAAGTTTCAAGCCTATCTGAAACACAGCTATTACATTGCCTTGCTGCTTTTTTACTTCTGTCTTAATGTGTAACACGGATGTATCTATTATGCTATTTTTTTCCATTAAACCTGAGCCATTACTTCACTCCTTCATTAGTGGGGTTGGAAAAAACCTACTTAATAAGAGAAAAAAAACCCCAAACAACAAAAAACCCAAACAACTCCCACAGAAAAAACACAACTGCCTGGGGGCCTCAAAGCTGAATTTCAAGGTAAGTCTTCTTGTGTTCCTTGCCAGAAGGAAAGAGGAAGCAGAAATATCCAGCAAAATACACACAGCCAAACAGAACACAGAAAAATCCCCCCCAGCTAACATTAAGAAATGAGCAGAGATGTGGAAAGATGAAAACATCGAAACTAAAACAACATTTAAAATATATTATATGGAGTGGTGACTTATTTTGCCAAAGATTAATTCAAACAGATGTTTCTGTTCCTGCTGTCCTACCTCTGGTTCTTCGCCTGGGCCTTCCTTTAAGTAGAAAAACATGGAAATATTTTTAGCTGACCCACCCTGAGGGAGAAGAGAGACTGACTTCTGAAAAGTTGGCCATTCTCAATTTTTTTTCTTTCCCAGCAATTTTGTTATGAATTCACTGTATATCACAGCAACAAAACCCTTCTTAGCTATCAACTCATTTTCTTAGAATTCTGCAAAGATTTGCCCACGCCACTATAAAATGTAACATTTCCCTATGGCTGCAAGGACAGCCTTGCAGTTGGGTAGGAAAGACTGTTACTGAGTAAGCAAGATGAGACTCAGATCTAACCCAATGCTTAAAAAGGGAGTAAAATACTCCAGGTTTTCCTAGTTGAAAAACTCCTTGAGAATACGTTATCTAACAAGGTAAAAGCAAAGACAGCACAAGTTGCAAGATCGAAATCCTTCTGTCTTTGTTTTCTGATCAGCAGGGCACAGATCTGTGCAGTTCACGACAACATGGGTGATAACAGATTTTATGGCATAAGAAGACCTAAATTATGTAGCTACAGAAATAACCAGTAGACTTCTACAGTTTTTCAACAATGCTTTTTCCAGTTGTACAATGTGTATTCCAGTCTGTTTTTAAAAAAACAATCAGTTCTGCTCAGCTGTGGCTTTTTCCTTCCTCCCTTCACATTTAGAGACCATTATTTTAGTTATTTATTTTCGGTAATAAAGTCTGCAGGCATCACTGTTCAAATAAAATCCCAATATCCCCACCACAAATGCAGAAGTCTGGCACTTTCTTCATTGACTAGAGAATGAGCTGGCAAAGCTAAAAGCTTAAGCCAAGCTTCTAAGATTTTTCTGATTCCTCTCTCTCTCATTCTCCCCCACCCCCCGCCCTGTTAAATCTTGGAGTAAAAGAAGATTAGCGCAGATGGATGAAAATATTTTTTCCACTTCAGCATTTGCTGTCACTATTCAGTGCTAAGCAGGTTCTCATATGGTGTCACTGGAAAGATGGAAATTCCTACACTTCTCTTAAATATAATCACCTTGCCACAAAGCAGGAAAAGAAGAAAAATTGGCTGTTTATTTTGCCTGGATTGTGTGTGATTTATCCAGCAGAACCTGTAAACATCATAACATCTCAAATTGATGCGCTGCCTTTCATCAAAGTTCAGCTGGCTGCTTCTGCACCACACCAATCTGTTCCTGGCTCACTGTGCCCAGCCAGTAAAT